>PVJS01018137.1:20740-35369 GCA_004027185.1 Glis glis | reverse complement strand
TACTTGTATCTATAGGCTAGGCCTTACAGTGGAACCATGGTTGCTCAATTAGAAAATCTAAATGCAATGGGAATAATTAGATTCTGGGGTGGCAGAGGCCAATGGCAGCATTCAACCAATAAAAACAAGGTGAGAGTAGTTATTACAATGGACAGCAGTCAAAGTTGTAATCAGGATAGTCTGGCTTCTATAGATCTAAGTCTTTTCCTAGCTAATTCTGGTGTTTCTAGACATGAAATAGACAGGAAGCCTACTGAATTCTTACTTTATCTGTATAAGCAAAAATGTTCCAGGTCAAATGAACAGAAATCTAACTCAAACCACAAAAACAGAGTCATAGCTCCTCAATGAATTTCCAAACTTGAGTGATTTTATATATTCAGAACCCCTTGAATGAAGGATGGTTTGGATGCCCTCAAGGAAGGACACCAAAACACCATCAAGGACTGGAAAGATGTAGGAGAGGTGATTTCCATCACATCTTCAATCAACTCTCGTATTAGGCCTGTGAAGAAAACAGATGAATCTGGGAGAATGACAGTGAATTATCACAAGCTTAACAAAGTGATATCTCTTATGCAAGATGTGGTTTCATTGTTGAATGGATTAGCACATCCCCTGCTCTTTCGTCTTCAGCTATTGATTTATCAACTGCATTTTTATCCCTAACCTCTCCATAGGGTCCACCAGAAGCAGTCTGATTTCAGCTAGTAAGGCTGCAATTTACCTATACTGTTCTACTTCAGGGACATATCAAGTCTCCAGGCCTATGGTTAACTTTCCTTTCTACAATATATCACACCAATCCATGACATTGATGACATTATGCTGTTTGGACCTAAAGAGTGAGAAGCAGTAACTACTATAGGCTTATTGATTGATAAGAAATTTTGCATGTCAGCATGAGAGAAATAAATCCTACTAAAAACCCATGGCCTTATACCTCCATAAAATTTCTAGAGTGTCAGTTGATGTGGGACATATCAAGATATCCTTTCTAACCAGGAAAGACGTGACAATGCTGGCTAGGCCTATTTGGATTTTGGAGGTGACATATTACTCATTTATGTGTGTTACTCTGGCCTGTTTTCACAGTGATCTGAAAACCTTCTACTTTTAAGTGTAGCCCATAACAAGAGAAAGTTCTTCAACAGGCTGCTTTGTGACCTTCTCTGACATTTGTGCCATGTGCTGTAGCAGATCCAATGGTGATTGTACTGTCAGTGACGGATTGGAATTCTTTTGGAGCTTTCTATAGGCATTCATCAGACAATAAACCTAAAGTTATTTATGTTCCATATCAATTCTCACCAAAGGATGACCTTAGCAGAGTAAGATTTTAATAATCAAATGGATAGGATGACCTATGCCATGTATTCCATTTGACTTATAACAGAGGCCTTTAAGATTTTGGAGCAACTTTCTGCCTTCATCCAGAGACAACTATTTTCCTTTTGAAAAACAGCTCTTGGTTTTAGTAGAAACTATATGGTTTGCCATGGGCCGCCAAATTACCATGTGACATGAGCTGCCCATTATCTGACATATCTAACAATAAAGTTGGATATGTTGAAACACTTCATCCTCAAATAGATGTGGTCCATACGTGATCAAGCCAGATCAGGCCATGAAGGCAAAAAGCAAGTTACATGATAAAGTTTCCAAAATACCCCTGGTCCCCACTACTGTTACAATCCTGTACTCTCTCTCTGTCTCAGCTGCACTTCTGGCCTCATAGGGAGTTCCTTATGATCAACTGACAGATCGAAAGAAGACTTGGACCTGGTTTACAGATGGTTCTACTTGATGTGGAGGCACCATCTGATAATAGACAGTTAAAACACAATAGCCCTTCTCTGAGACACCCCTGAAGGATAGTGATGAAGGGAAATATTTCTGGTGGGCAGAACTGTGGGCAGTGTACCTAGCTGTGAAGTTTTCTTGGAAGGAGAAATGGCCAGATGGGTGATTATATATTGAATCATGGGCTGTAGCCAATGGTTTAACTGCACTTCAAAAGAACTTAACTGCAAGTTGGCAACCAAGAAATTTGGGGAAAGGGTATGTAAATAGAACTCTCTGTACAGACAAAAACTTAAAAGTATTTATTTATGTTCCATGTCAGTTATCACCAAAGGATGACTTTAGCAAAGGATTGTTTTGTACTGGAGGCTGATCCCAGGAGCATTCTACCTCTGAGATATACCCCCAGAACCATTTTATTTTTATTTTGAAACCGAGTCTCACTAAGGTGCTGAGGTTGACCTCAAACCTGCAATCCTCATCTCAGCCTTCCAAGTTCTGGGATTACAGGTGTATACCACCATGCCCAGCTGTAGAGGAGGATTTTAATAATCAAATGGTAGGTGATCCAATTGAAACAGACTCCCCTTAAAATGGACAGACTCCCTCTAAAATTGACAACTCTTTTTAATAATTTGTTTGTATTTTCTTATCTTGAGTATAAAAACTGAAGAGATGCCCCTTCCCCCAGCATGATAGGTGCCAAGAAAACTGAGGCTTGGATAGTTCCCTGGCTATCTAAATCTGCATACATGTATTTCTTTTCTTTTGTCTATTTGCCACTTCTTCTCTTATAAAAGCTTCTCTTGCCCTTGAGCTCTCTGAAGATGATAAAACAAGTAACTTTCCTCTATCTTAATTCAAAAATGGCTTTTAAAAAGTCCTGTTTTCCTACCAATTCAACTCTGAACTTTTGTGGAGGAGGTGAGCGGTAGAGCCTAGACACTTGCCCGCAAGTGGTAACAGCTCTACTCTGTAACACAGCCTTTTGCCCAGCCCTCCCTGTCTTCACCCATTGAGCTTATGATCAATGTGAGTGGCCATTGTGGCAGAGATAGAGGCTATGCTCAGACTTCGTAACATGTAGTTTAACTCACCAAGGCCAAAGTGGTGCCAAATATGGCAGCAGAAGAGATCAATACTGAGCCATTTACGTGGCACCATTTCCCAGAATGGATTAGCCAACTACCTATTGGCAAGTTTACTATATTGATTCATTTACATAATGGCAGTGGTAATATTTGTCATTACTGAAATAGACACTTACCCTGTTTATTTACCAAACGATGATCTCAGCAAAGGAGAAACTTGAAAATTAAGTGGACAGGTGGATCCATTCTGAGGTTATCATATTTACCTTCTCTGCACAGAGTTTTTGCCAAAACTACAATCTGTAGATTTACAGAGTGCCTCATCCACCAACATGACACTTGACACAATGTTGCTTCTAACTAAGGAACTCAATTTAAAGCCAAAGAAGTGTACCAATGGACCCATGCTTATGGAATTCACTACTATTTCTATGTTCTCCACCACCTGAAATAGCTGCCTTGGTAGAACAGTGGAATGACTTTTTGAAGACTTAGTTACAGTACCAGCTAGGTGACAATACCTTGAAAAGATGGAAGAAGTTTCTTCAGCAGGCTTTACATACTGTGAGTTATCATCCAAAATGTGCTATTTTCTCATATAGTCAAGATTCATGGGTACAGGAATTAAAGGTAAAAATGGGAATGACATCCCTCATCATTTTCCCTAGTATACCACTAGCAAAATTTTTGCTTCCTGTTCCTGAGATTTTGAGGTCTTAGTTCCAAAAGAGGAATGCTGCTACCTGAACACACAAATATTTAATAGCTTGTTAACCTGTCAGTCAGATGTCACTTGCTTACAAAAAGTTAAAACCTTGCTGATAACCACATAATCCCAGTTGCCAACCATTGAGATAACACTGTGATAACATATTCCCAATCATTGAGGGGGCCCCCACACTGGCTTGATCTGGTCCAGGTGCCATCTTGATACTCCAAAGGACCTTACATCACAGTCTCATTATGGTGATACACCCACACCCACACACACACACACACACACACACACACACACACACACATCAGTGCCATGACAGATGAGATCTTGCCAAAACTAGGGAAGAAAAGACATGGTATTCTAACTCCTACAAATTTCTTCCCTTTTCTGATGACAACATGCATACCATATTCCCTCACAACCCAGTCCTAATAGGAAGCCAGGCCTCAGACCTGCTTGGGAAGAAGGTGTCTTTAGAGCATGTCCTCCCCTTTACCATTTGTTGATCATAAAATAACATTTTCTGCCTTTTCCTAAAACTGATTATTTGTGAACATTGTTGAGTAGGAAAACCTGAAAATTTTGCAAATGGCATATTGTGGGGCTTCTCAGCCTTCATAATCTCATGAACCAATGCTCATAAGGAATACATATTCTCTCTCTTTCTCTTTCAGTGTGTGTGTGTGTTCTATTTCTCTAAAGAAATTTGACTTATGTATTTTAATAGAGCTAAAGTAATACTCTTTGTTTACCAATGTTTTCATTTCATTGTTTTTGATAGGGGTGTGATTCTCTTCTGTAAGTTATCAGGGTTTTTTTCTTCGGCTATCTTATATGAGTTTATCTTGTTGATTTATAGTTTTTTTTTACATTCTTTATATTAATACTTTTAAAAAATTTTAGACATTCAAAATATCTTCTTCCATTTTGTAACCTTTTAACTTTGCTCATGGAGTCATTGCTAAGAGGAATTCCAAATGTTTAATTTTGATGTAATTGAAATTATTGTTTTATGTGTATTTTCTACTTTGGATATTTGCTTCAGTTCTTTTACACTCCTAGTTCACAATTAATTTTTCTTGCATTTTTCTAGTGAAAATAGCTTTATAGTATTACCTTAACCATTAATGGCTTAAATACATCTAGAATTTGTACTTGTATGTGATGTTAGTGATTCCATTGTATTTTCTTCTTATGATAATCTAGCTTTCCCACCACCACCCATTAAAGAGCCCATCCTTTTTCCAGTAATGGACGAGCCTTTCTTAAGTTTATACTGAATTCTCATATATATGGACCTATTTCTGAAAAGAATGAAGCTACTTACAATCAGAGTTAGGTGAGAATTAATGTCATTATATAAAGGCAAGTGAGATGAATAATTGTGTTGCTTTTGATGGGAAAAGGTAAGGATAGATCCAATATTCCACTATGAGATGTAATGATCAAACAATTAGACAGCCTCCAGAATCAATGATTCCCTGAAGAGGAGGGCTTCCACTGATGCTGACATGTGGATCTCACAGGGGACAAGTGAAAAAGCCTGGTATATTTACCTCAAAAAACAGTTTTGGTTTAACCACCTCAAACTTGGTCAAGGCTGCTGGGTTGGGTTCAAAGTCCTTTCCTAGAATAACTTGAAAAAGTCAGGATATTTTTGCTCAGATAACTGCTCTTTCTCCCACTCAGGGTCCTCTTATGTTAATAGATCACCATTAAAGTAGATTGAATTGTTTCTACTTCAATAGAACCTCTATTAGGGACTTCAAACCTTTGTTTTGTTTCTCTTGAAATACAAATGCGAACAAGTTAAGAGCCACCTGGCATGATGGCACACACCTATAATCCCAGTACTTGGGAGGTTGAGACAGGAGGATCACAGGTTCTCCACGAGCCTTAGCTACTTAGTGAGGCCCTCTACAACTTAGTGAGACTGTTTCAAAATAGAAACAAACAAATAAAATAGGGCTGGTGGTATAGCTCAGTGGTAGAATACCCCTGGATTCAATTCCCAGTGTCAAGGGAATCATGACAATTCCATGAAGAGTTCAGAAGAGTTCCCAGGCTTGGGGAGGGGAAACTCAGTCAGGACCAGTGGGGTCCTTGGATTCTGTGGAAGAAAACAATTTCAGCATGAGCAGGTCAGAGACAATGACAGAGGTTTATTTAGGACAGTGTGGGGGGGTACATGTTCAAGGGAGAATGCGGGCCACCTGAAGAGTGAGAGAGGTGCCTGAAGTCTTCACAGTTCTTTTTATAGGAGGCCTGTGTGAGGGGGTGGGTAGGGAACACAGCAGGGATAGAGGTCTGGTTTCCTCAGAGTCCTCAGGTTCCTGATATCTGGTGATGGGTGGTACCTGGGCTTGACCAAGTGTCAGACCTTCCTTGTGGATTCTTTGTTTACCAAACATCTTTGAAACTTTAGGTTTTGTGGGGATATAGGCCTTTAGGATTATAGGTGACAGCCTTTGAGGATGTTTGCCTAAGGAAAATCAGACCTTGTAGGGTGAAGATAAGTATCATTATGAATTTTTTAGATTTGAAAGCTAGTTTCCCTTTCCTTCCCTGTGTGCCTCCTTTCTATCTGTTACTTTCATTTCTCCTATCCTATCTCACTAGGGGAGAGAGAGAGAGACAGAGAGAGAATCTTTCTAAGAAGAAAGGGGAAAAAGACATATATGTCAGTGGCAGATAGGTTTACTTTGAAGGATTAGTCATTGCCCCAAATCGCATCCTACAATAGGCTTGACACTAACATACACATTTAGGTACCAATCAGCATTGATCTACCATTGCACCATTCATTTGGGCAAATGTTGATAAAATCTTTTTAGTACTGAGGTAGGATAGGAGAAATCGGACCACCCCAGACCAAAAGGCAACTCAGAGGCTTCCTGGGATATGCAGATTTTGTAGAAACTGGATTTCTATTTTTGGGTTAATACCTAAATTACTCTATGGTATCACACAAGGGCCTGATTATGACCCCCTAGAGTGGGAAGGAAAACAGCAAAATGTCCTTAAAAAATTTATGGATCTATGCTGATTGCCTCAGACCTGAAAAATCCCTGACTTAAGTAAGTCTTTTATTCTCAATGTAGCAAAGAAACAAGCTATGGCACTGGGAGTCCTCATTCAGAGACTAGGGGATATCCCACAACCTGTGAGGCCTATTTTTCTAAACAGTTGGTTACAGTGTCATGCAAATGACCTGGATGCCTGTGAGCTGTAATGGCTACAGTACTCCTGGTAGAAGATGCTGCCACATTAACTTTAGGACACTCATCAGAGGCCAAAATCTCCCACCAGGTTCAGAGTCTTCTTGAAATTAAAGGACTTCAATGGCTAACTGGAGGATGGATAGCTAAATATCAATCCCTCTTATTAGAGTCTTCAGAGATTACTCTCAACTCTGCTGAACTTTAAATCTGGCAAGTTAACTTCCCACTCAAGGAAAAGGAGATAATTTGGTCCACTCCTGTGTGGAGACTCTAGAACAAGTTTATGCTAGCAGTCCTGATGGTAAAGGTCAGCCTCTAACTAACCCTGATATAGAATGGTTTATCGATGGAAGCAGCTACACGAGTGAGGGAACTTGAAAATCAGGGTATGCAGTAGTTGACTTTTCCAAAGATAATGGAGGCAAAAACCACTTCCTCCAAACACCTCAGCACAGAAGACTGAAATAATTGCTCTTACCTGAGCTTTGCAATTGGGAAAAGACAAGTTTATATTCAGATTCTAAGTATGCTTTCTTAGTTCTTCATGCTCATGCTGCTATATGGAAAGAAAGGGGACTCTTTACAGAGAAAAATTTCCCCATCAATCATGGACCTGAAATTCTCTTTTGGGAGCAGTGTGGATAATGCCCAGGTAGCAGTAATACACTACAGAGGAAACCAAAATGTCAGTTTCTCCATAGCACAAGTAAATGCACTAGCAGATAAAAGTGCTAGATGAGCAGCACTTTAAGGTATTGCAGAGATGGCTCTAATCCCTCTCACCTCAAACTTATATGTAGGCCAGTCCAATATAGAAACTGAAAAGGAATGGGCAAGTCAGTATGGATATAAACTGAATGAAAATGGCTGGCTATATCTGCCAGAGTTTTGCATTATAAATGGACTCTTCTGTCTTTTATTACTATCAAATTAATAATTTGAGGGGAAATACTTTGAGAGCATATAAATACCCTGTTCCTAATTCAAACTTCTACTCACTAGTTTTACCATCAATTGTTTTTTTCTTTATTTGTGGTAGTAGAGATCAAACCATGGGACATTCTACCTCCAAGCTATACTCCCACCCCCATTTTACTTTTTTATTTTGAATCAGGGTCTCACTAACTTGCAGAGGTTCTCACTAAGTTGCTTAGACTGACCATGAACCTGCAATCCTCCTGTATAAGCCTCCCAAGTACTGGAATTACAAGCGTATGCCACAATGCTCACCAATTGTTCATTTTGTTTTTGTTGTTACTGAGGATTGAACCCAGGGGTATTTGGCATTATATCTCTGAGCTAGACTCACGGCCCTATTTTATATTATATTTTGAAACCAGGTCTCACTAAGTTGTGGAGACTAGCTTGAACAATCTCCTTGAGCAGTCCTGGTCTTAAGAAATCTTCCTATCTCAGTCTCCCAAGTACTAGGATTACAGGCATGTGCCACCAACTCCCCCCACTTCGGCATCAATTGCTTTTTTACCATCATTTGTACAGTTTGATTTTTTAGTATTCTACTCCAAAGAGACATTTCCCTCCTCTTTCATTTGTTCATGCATTCATTCAGATCAGCACCAACCAGGGGTTTTCAATCTACAGATACAGACCAAATCTAGCTCTGCTTTTGCATGTTCTGGGAGCTAAGAATGGTTTTCCCATCTTAATTGTGGAAAAATAAAAATATTTTTTGATACATAAAAATCATATGAAACCAACTTTCATTGTCAATTAATAATGTATTGGCATAAAGTGATGTTCATTCATTTAAGTATGTCTCTGATCACTCTTGCTTTATGCTGCTGAGTGGAGTGAATGTGACAGAAATGCATGTGGCACTCAACATTATTGCTTTGCATGGTTGCTTGTCCTGCAACAAATCACAGTGATGTCATTGCAACAACAGTGTTTCATGCCACAGTCTTACTCTGATATTTAGGAATGTTATTTTTACTACCAGGGCACACTAAAAGCATAAAAACAAGAGCAGTATATTATGAATATTATGCATATCCACTTTATCTGATAAAGCATCCATTACAATATTCCCAATTCACAAGAAAGCAGGAGTCTGAAATACAAATTCAAAACCCATTGTGAGAATATAATTAGTTTCTCTCAAAGGATTAGCTTAATTTAAAGTAACTCCATTTTGTAAAACCACCATTTTGTAATCTTGTATAAGTCCCTGTTTCTTTGTAAGTTTCTGTTTCCTGAACACTGCAAATGTCAAACTCTCCCCCAGCATTCCATTCTAGAAGATTTTGGCAACCGCATAAGACTGTGAAATTAACTGTGAAATCAAGCTCCTACCAATAGGAGTATGGTGCAGAAAACTGCATTAGGTATAACTTTAATTTTTTTAATTTTTATTTTCTTTCTTTCACTTTCTGTGACTAGTATTTTTTACTGGTGCATTGTTATCATACATCTTGATGGGTTTCAGGATGGTAGAAGTATACATGCACACATCAGTCAATTAGCCCTACCACAATTCCCACCCCCATTCCCTCCCCATCCCTCCTTCTCATATTCAGCATAGTAGCTGACTTTGATATATCTGTGTACATAAATCCTGTGCATTAGGGTGTTTCCCTCTTCTCCCCACCCCATCTTCCTCAGTTAGGTCGACTTCTTTACTCATCTGAGGTTTTATCCATCACCCGTCCATGTCCTGGGTGGGTGTGGCTCTCTTGCCAGTGTCCTCAGTGCCAGGGGTGCTCCAGGGTGGGGCCACGGCTCTCCCGCCTCTGTCCCCAGCACCAGGGGTACTCCAGGGCCATGTTCTCAGCACCAGGGTGCTCCTGGGTGGGGCCGTGGCTCACCTGCCCATGTCCTCAGAGCCATGGTGCTCCAGGGCCACATCCTCAGTGTGGGGATGCTCTGGGGCGGGGCCGTGGCTCACCTGCCCGTGTTCTCAGTGCTGGGCTGCTCCTGGTCAGGGCTACATCATCCCTGTCTTCTCTCCCCCTCACTCTCACTGTGGAAGCATCGCATGTGGCCGCTTCTTGTAGCTGTCTCAGGCATAGGTGCGGGACTGGTCTGACTTCAGCTTCATCATGCTCCGGAGTTGATTGCTTTTCATGATGGTCTGTAGTCGCTGGCTTCACAGGGATCTGCCGCCTCTTTGCCGGAGGTTTCTGGAAGTCACGGTGTCGGTGTGGCCTCCAAGATGGCGCCACCGCCGCTGCTATCCGCTCACCAGGTGAGATGCATGGAGCTCTACAGTCCTCTGCTCTGTCTGCTGCCTCCTATTCTGCTGTATTTTGACTGTCATTGTTTTCTTGAGTTTTGGCTGCCTTTCTTTCCTTGTCAAGAAGCAGTATTCCCGCTGGTTGAGTTCCGAGTCTTGGAGAACCTGAAGCATGCTGTCTCCCTCTATCCTGCTGTCTTTAATCTCCAACTAATTTAACTTAATATAATGTTCTCCAGGTCCATCCATTTTTGCAGTAATAGAGGCTGAGAAGTCCCTGATCTGCAGTGGGCAAGCTGCAGACCTCGGAGAGCCCGTGGTGTAGTTCCAGTCTTGAATCTGAAGGCCTTGCCCCATTCTACATCTTTTGTACATGATGTGTCCAGTAAATGTTCAGTAAATGTAGTTTACAGATTGGTCTGGGGCTCAGTGCATGTGAAGCTGGTGACCATGGATCTCAGGGCATGGCAGAGGGAGAGCACATGGGCTGTTTTCACATCGTGGAGGCTGGAAGCATCTGCATTAGGTATAAACACTGGGCAAACTTCCTGCTCAGTGTGCTTGCTTACCTCTATTGGTGGCACACTCTTTTTGCAAAAAGTAAAATCATAATGCTGAGCCATTTTCAAACACATGTCTCTTTTTATGACACCATGAAAAAATTTATTTCTAACATCATTAAGTCTCAAGTTTTTAATTCTGCAAATATCTCAATGAAGCAAGTTATTCCAAAGTAACCATACATGGCATATTGGTTGTGCAATATAAGTTTTATATGTGTTCTACATTTGGAGAAATGAAACAGAATGATAATCAAATATAATTTAATACCAGGAAATAACCTGCCTTTCTTAGATAACAAATAAATCACTAAAAAGTTTATTTTCATTACAGCTTCATTTTCATTATTTTTCTTTTTCCTTTCATCAAACAAAAATTTAAGCACCTTTTGATAAGTCAGATCTACTAAAATAGAGAAGGTTTATTTTAGAAAAGGTCTAGCAAAAAAATTGAAATGAAAATGAGGCTGCTGCCAACTTCTCAGGGATTCATTTGTTAGCCAAGCAATGCCAGCTATTTCCTAACATTGAATCAATTAAGCCATTTTTTATAAAAGCAGCTGAAAAAATGTGCCATGTAATAGGGGAGGGAGGCTGTGTCTGGCGCTGGCAGCTAACAGGGGACCTGGCACCTGTGGTTGGATGTGGCTGGAGGAGACGGGTCCTGGGGCTGTGGCCTTGGGGATTGTATATGGTTCCTCATCCCTTCACCTGCTCTCTTACTTCCAGCCTCCATGATGTGAGAGTGAAGCCTTGTACTCTCCCTTTCTCCACTTCCCACTACCATGCCCTAAGATCCATGGTCCCCAGCCTCACATGGACTGAAACCTCAAACAGTGAACTAATAAATCTTCCTTCCTGTAAGGTACATGGTCAAGTGTTTTAGATATAGCTGTGAAAATGCAGAATAATACAAAGGGACTTGATTCCTTAGTTTCGGGAAATTCTAAGGCTTGTTCCTGAACCCTTAAGTTCACAGCTTTCTCTGATTTTCTAGCAAAACAATAAATTTCTTTTTCCTTCTTCCCAAAGTCTTGTTCTAATTATTTGATTTGGCAAATTGGGGCAGGTACTGAGATTCGGTAACAATTTCTGGCACCCCTGGTGGGACCCAAGTGCACCCCTCACTTCCCTTGCCTTCAGGCAATGCAGGTCAGGCTCAGATTTGTGAGAAGGTGTGGCTAGCCCCAGTAATACCCTTTTGATGGAGGTGCTCTCTTATAAGGGGGAAAGAAGTTTGAAGACTTCCTAGCAGCTGCCATGGTTTTTTCTACACTGGGGAACTCTTGCTTTTCCTCTCCCTGAGTGGGTACAGTTCTCTTCACCATTTGGCTTGATTTGTAAAGAAGTAAATTGAATGCAGTAAGTCATGCCAACCCTGGCCATCTGGGTAAATTCCCTTTGGAGTGCACTCCATGCTCCTCTGATTCCAAACACCTGATCTCCTTCCTGAGGGCTGTCTGTAATCCTGTGATACCTCTCATGCTGGAATCATGGTTAAGTCGGAAGCAGGGAATCCAATCTGGAAGATTGTCCCCATGTGTCAACACAGGTTCTTGTCCTCCTGTTATCTGTTGTCTGAAGATTCCCTACCATCTTTCTGTGTGAACTTCTGATTGACTCTATCTTTATGTGTGTGTCTGTCTCTATTTTTCCTTTGTGAAATGCCCAGTGCTGTGTTG
Source organism: Glis glis (assembly GCA_004027185.1). Lineage (NCBI taxonomy): Eukaryota > Metazoa > Chordata > Mammalia > Rodentia > Gliridae > Glis > Glis glis. The sequence goes on along the minus strand of PVJS01018137.1, from coordinate 23,101 downwards.
GCTTCCACAAGATCTCTGAGTATTTTAGCTAAATGGATTTCTTAATGACTGTGGGGCAGTAACTGTGAGAAAGGTGAAATTTTACAATGACACCATCTTGCTGATGTATGTAAAAAATGTGGCTGATGATATATGAAATATTCTGACTATGGTGCAACCTTATGGTTGGTTGAAATTGGCTGAATGGAAAGAGATTTTGGAGGGTATTTTTTTTTGTGTGGCAAGAATCATGCAGTTGTGATTTAATGAGTCTGAGTGGCCTGAATCTAAGTGAATGATGCAAAGAAACCTATGAAACTTAAGATAAAATTGTCCTCTCTGCTGCAGTACTGTGGCCTTTGAGGCAGCAACATCCCCCCAAAATGTGGTGGTTTCCTTGCCTTCAGAAGCAGCAATGGCAGTGGCACGCCTTGATAATCTCACTGCTTGCAGGACAACAGCACATGGGCACTCTCCCTAGGTGCACTTGGAACCTGTGGCTTTCCCTATGACCTGTGGCCAATGGCTGAATAAAATTTGCTAATTCCCTCTAGTTCTAGGAGTACTAGTGCTGAAAAAAATTGATGCCCCTTATTCTGACTCCAGACACCAAAGGCTGCTTCCCTGCCCTGCAGATCTAAGGCTGAGCTATTATTTCCCAGATCTGTATTCTCCCATTTGTGCTAACAGAGAGAGTACATATATATATATATATATATATATATATATATATATATGTATGTATGAAAATGGGAACTTTATTTGGCTCCCTGTCTCCATGGATCCATTGCTATGTACACATGTATGGGGGAGGGTGTACCTCAGCCCTGCTCTTCCCCTACATTCTCGCACTCCTTCATTAATAAGGGAGAAAAAAGGAAAAGCGAATCTACAGTTTGAAAGGTCACCTGTGTGTCTCCCCTCCTGTACAGAAGGTTTGTCAGTAGACACTTCTGGCTGGGACTCTGCATTTTGCTCCTGTAAACAAATAAAAATAAAGGACCTCCGGCACTCTGGCAGACCTCACCCTTGCAAACACCTGCCTCTTGACTCAATTAGCATCTACTGAGAGAGAGAGAGAGAGAGAGAGAGAGAGAGAGAAGCTCAATGATAAAATGGTGGATTCTAAAACAAGATTCTTAAACTGTTCTCAGGGTTGTGAGAAGCCCTCCAGATTTCTAGAACAAACTTGCCAGGCAGATTACGATATGAAGCTGCTTAAAGGAAAAAAAAATCTTCATATGTTTAATATGAATTTGATTGGACAGACAACCCGAACTTTAAGAAAAACGTTTCAGTTAGTAGAGGGGGCAATTGACATTAACCTCTCACAGCTAATTCATGTTGCCTTTAAGATGTAATGCCTGGAAGATGTAATGCCTGGAAAAAGCCAACACTAGAGCCAACATGTGTTTGTTGGCTGCCTCTGCAAAGATATCCTAAAATAGGAGCCCCTACTGCAGCCCAGAACAAAAATTGGCAGTGGGGCCTCAATTAAGATTGTCTGATCCCTCTCCTGTTACAAAAGTTGTTGTACACATTAAATACTCATATAAACTTTTCGCCTGAGAAGCAGTGACTTCATTTGCAAGTTTCGCTGGAAAATGCACTCTGGTTCTGATGTGTTTGCCAACAAGAAAAAGAAAACAGCTCACTTCACTGGAGATCTTGGGGAAAAAGATGGACTCGTTTGGTCAGCCTATAGCAGAGGCAGACTGAAACCATTTCACCAATGGGAGCAACTACATGGACAATGACCGGCAGACAGCAGGATATGCCATGGTCACTGGACAGCAGGTGCTAAAAGCTGGAACTTTGACACCTGTAACATCAGCTGAAAAGGCCAAACTAATTTTACTCTGATAAGAGCTCTCTTAATGTCCAAAGAAAAGAAGAAATGACGCAACCAACGAGCAAGGCATCAGGCAAATAATGGTGATTGCATGTACCCTGGTGTGATAGTTAATCTAAGTTGTCAACTTGACCTGATAATGACACACCCAAGATTATGTGATTTTGGGTGTGTAACAGCAGATTAAAGAGAAAGCCCTGCCCTGAATGTAGGCAGCAGAATTCTGATAGGTGCGGACTTAGATAAAAAGGGAGAAGCCGCGTAGAGTGTGTGCGACTCGTTCCGAGGAAAGCAGATCTGCTCTCTCCTGAGATCGTCAGCCGCCGGCTCCGCCTTTCTCCGAAGAGCTCAATCTTCTCGGCCTCCTGCTCTTGGAACTGAAACTCCACCATCGTTTCTCCGAAGAAGCTTTCTGATCTTCACGTCTTGGACTGGGACTGAATTAGTGGTTGCTCCAATCCTAAGACTCCAGCTCTTAGACCGTTCGACCAGCTACTGGTTCCTCTGACCCTCCACGTGCAGTCAGAACC
>PVJS01018137.1:0-20640 GCA_004027185.1 Glis glis | reverse complement strand
GCATCTGATAAATCCTTTTTTTAAAATATACTCATTCTGTGTATTCTGTTAATCTAGAGAACCCTGTCCAATACACCTGGGAACCCCAGTCTTCCAAGAAAATGGAAAAATGGATCATATTTTAAAGAAAGCAATGACTAGATTATATGAAGAAACACGTGGGATAAGATGTAGCTGTTTGATTGATTGATTGACTTCCCTCTGAAAACAGGTGGACCCCAGAGGTGGGCTTAAATTTAGCACCCACAAAATAATGTTAGGGAGACTTTTCTTGGTGCCCTGGGAAAAAGGAATGTATGATTATAGCAAAAAAAGTCCTAGCATGTGCAAATATTAACAGCTGTACATGAGCATGTTCTTTTCCACAGGTGTCAGTCAGGGTTAAAATCACCGTTTTATCCATCCAGGCAACCCCCTGCAAATATGTAAACTACTGCATTTCAGTTACAGAGTTAACAAAGTTTTTGGCTATTTTTATCTCTCTCTTTCACTGTCCTTCTGCTTATACTAATATCAAAATACTTTGCTGTTCAAGGTTGCTTGGAAGTTTGTTATTTTAGGCAGTCCTAGCTGAAATGTAAACATCTGAGAAAAACTGTGCCTCTTTAAAGTCCAGGCCACTGTAAGGCTTAAACAGATAGATGATCTTAATTTGCTTCTTGTTTTGTTATAAAATATAATTTTGACCTCTCTATTTCTATTTTCATTGAGGAAAACAGAATTTCATCCTAATATGGGTATTTTTAGTATTCTTTCAAAATGTAAATTTAAGGAAGAAATTAAGGCAGAAAGGAAGCAGTATGTAGGAATGAGAGAGATGTGATCTATAAGTCCTGTTCAAAATTTTAAAAATAAAAGAACCTTTTGAGGCCAAGTTAAAACACAACATGCTTGGCTTACAAATGACTCGACCCAATATGTGAAAATAAACAACAAAGCAAAAAGAGCAGTCTTGTAATAAGAAATTGTATGTTGGGCTCCAGCCTTTGTACCACTAGGACTTTTCACAATGTTATACAGACTGTTGCAAATCTGTTGACTATGTGGTTTCCAGTTTGAAATGCCAAGAGGTCAATGGTCCATGATAAAGAGTTGTGAAAGAAAAAAAGGCATTGACAAGGTGTCTGGGTCACCCTACAATGTGTTAGCGTGTCAGCTTTTCATTTTCACGTAGCTGCCCACTGCACCTGCCCAATGAGCACACCAAAAGTGTGAACACTGGAAAAACTACGTGTGGATCATGATCCTGGGGCCATGTCCTTCAGTGATGCTAACTTGTAATCTAACTGCCATCAAGTTAATATGATGATGAAAATGGAAACACACAGAAGCAACCCTGTCTTCCATGGTCCCCTAGATCACCCACCTCAGATGAAACCTAGCTTCTGCGGCCCTACTATGCCCCCTCTGTTCACAGGAAGTAGTTCTATTCAATAAGTTATCATCTATACTAGAATTATTTGTTGGAAAATTCAAATTGTCCCCTTTCTGGGAACACTGGGGAGCTGCAATATTTCCAAGCTGATGCTGGTCCTTTTGAGCTAACTCCAGGATTCTCTGTGTGATCTTCACTTTTTGGTTCACAATGTTCCTGGCTGCTCATCTGTGCTTTCCCTGCCCCACCTCTGCAATCAGCCATTTCTCCTAATCCCTCTCAGTCTCTCCCACTTGCTACACACTCCTATCATTGAGTGGCATGGGAAAGAGGATGCCAGCACTCTGCCTCTGCGCAGATGCAGTGCTGACCTACTCCCTAGGCTGCTACTGCTCACTGGTCCGGATGTCTCACAGGCAATAACTAAGGGGGAACAGGAGGCCAAGAGAGGTTAAAGATCCCAGTACCTCAAAAGTCCAATAAACCCACAGTTCAAGGGATTTTGTATTATGTAATCAGAAGCTCTTGGCTGAGCTCTTCATTTTAGTAAATAGTCTACTCCCACTGGTTTCTACTCTTCACTCTGACATTCTCACAAAATGGACTATTATAAAAACACTATGAAATGAGACAGGCTCAGTATTTACACACTTAAATTACCTCCAAATCTCTCAGATTATGCCCTATTTTTTACCAAAAAACATTTGTCAATTGAAAAGATTGATATCCCCTGGGATCAAATTCTGTTTAGTGGGAACCTGAAAATCATTATCTAAGAGCAGATCATGTGGATAACAGAACACTGAGGAACAGGCTGATTCCACAGGAGATGAGAAAAGAGGACTGAGACACACACCAACCCTTGCAGAAAATGAAAAGCAGGTAACATCTATCTTAAAAAAAAAAACTAATAGCATTGGAAGGGCATCACTTAGAAAGGAACACCCTAGGCACTGGATAATGAATTTATGTACTCAGTAAGTTTATAAAACCCCTTGAACCTTCCATAGTCCATAGCCAGTTTTACAATAGAAGAAAAAAAACTGGGTGAAATTAAGAGTAGAACAAGAAACTAGGACAGTGCAAGTAAAGATCTGGAGAATGAAGACCAGCCCCAGGAATAGGTTCCAAAGGTTTTATTCAGCTGGATATGGTGGCGCACACCTGTAATGACAGTCTTAGGGAGGCCTGAGACAGGAGGATCACGGGTTCAAGGTCAGCCTCAGCAACATGGCAAGGCTCTCGGCAACTTACTGAGTCTCTGTTTCAAAATAAAATATACAATATGCTGTGGCTTTGAGGTAGAATGCCCCTGGGTTCAATCCCTAGTACTAGAAGATAAAATAATAGGGTTTACTTGCCATCACTCATATCCAGGAAGTTGCAGCTATAGTTTTCAAATACTTCTTATTTGTTACATAATTGCTATAATTAACTAAATGTGACCTCTCTTCTCCTGAAGTTCTTTTTAGTATCTCCAAAAGTTCCCGTAATAACCTGATATGCCTTTCCTATTGTCAACAAGATCTCACCCAACTTCTCTAAGCCCAGCTGCTTAGTCATTTGCTAGAATGCTCCTCACTCGTTGGCCAAAACAAACTCCATAGGGACTATTTATTCCTAGGGATCATATCCATCTGTATCAGCCTGAACATTTTATCAGAGTCGGATTTACTTCATCAGCTGAACTGCAACAGTGAGTGGTAAAATGGTTGGTTTAGAACCACTTTCAAGTCTCATTCTCTCTTCTGCATAATATGTATGTTAACCTCACACTCTTGTTTCTGTGACAGGGCAGCTCTTAAAGGTCTCACCTGAGACCACAAAAGACCAGTCGAATGACTGTACATAATAAATAACAGAAAAGGGAAGTTTCATTCAAAATGCTTGTAGAAGCTGCCTGGCACTCTTTCCTGGCCTCAAGCGTTTGTGGAATCCATGGTGATTTTTAGGGTGTGTGTGTGGTGTTTGGGGCTGTTAGGAGAGATGTGATAGAGACTCACCATTCACTTTTGCTTTTAACTTCTATTGTATTTCTTACTTACGGTTTTCTCCATTTATCCATGTTATGCAGTATAAACTCTCCCTCACAATCTAAAGACTGAATTCTCCAACTCTCCACCTGCCGGCCCTGAGACCAGTCATGGGGAGCCATCAGCACTGCTAGTCTGTCCCCAGTACTCAATAGTTCAGGGGGCCCAGACTTCAACCTATAGAGAAGAAACATCTAGCAGCTTGGTGGGGCTTTAATTCTATCCTTCTGTTGGTCTCAAGTAAGTCCATGAAGGCTTGCTTCTCCCAGGTGATCTAACCACCCATAAATGATTTTCTGCTCTTACTCTGCAAAAGACTAAACTGACTTCCTCGCATTGACCAGGCAACTTGGATTGTTTGTAAAGAAATCAAATGTGGTTTCTTGACATGCAGGTTAAACAAAGCCACATTTGCAGCTTTTTAACAAATTCAATAACTCGGTATGCACAGAAATTTTTAAAAATTAAATAATGTAAGTATATGCTGGTTTAAATCTAATATTACTAGAACCTCTGGGATTTTCTCACCCATTTAACCTTACAGCAAAAGTTTTCAGGCAGATCTAATAGAATGTTTAGCTGGTCCAAATTATGAAAATATTTGTGTTTAGATTGTTGGCTTTCTATTTTTATTTAAATTTATTATTCATGTTTATACCCAATTTTTAGTTTTACAATCTCCTGTTAGAAATTGTAATAATTTCCATACAATGTTTTGTACTATATAAGGCAAGCATTTCTAAAGTAAAACCAATTTGTCTTCTCCAACCAGAGCATTTTCCATTAGTGATTTGAAGCAAAACCTCAGAATCTAAACCCCAGAAGGTTCTTCCAGAGACAGCAGGTTATTCATATTCTAGAAAAAATAATCAGAAATAAAACACATTCAATAAACATTTTATTTCTACAATAATGAAAAATGTAAGGAATAAAAATGTAAAGGACTAAGAAACTCTGGATAGAAAGCATGGACTCTGTGTTATCAATTCTTCCCAACCATGCTGGCTGGGCAACCTTGAATAAGTTGGTTGTTATCTCTGTGCCTTAATTTCTTCACCTGTAAATTTAGAATCATAGAAATCCTTTTCTCAATGGGTTTTTGGAAAAGCTTTCTAATTTATTAGTATATTTGTTTCATCATCTTTAAAATAGTTATAAAAACAATATAGCAATGTTGGTTTATTGTGACCTTTTGAACAATTTAATATATGTGATGTACTTAGTATGGTAATGCTATATATAAGACATTGAAATGCTTGGCATATATTGACAACTCAATAAATATTAGTCATGCCTTTAAAATAGTAAGAAGTTAAAGATAACTTTTGTGTTTTTACTCCTAGGTAAAAATTATGGAGAATACAGGCCCACACTTATTTAACTTTAAAGGCTATAATTTTGAACGTTCTTTAGTTACAATTGATATAGTAGAAAATATAGAAGATTTTGAAATTAGGGACGATGATGTCTTCTTAATCACATATCCCAAATCTGGTAAGTATAAGGCGTGGACCATCTGATATCAGGCTTCAGTTTGGTTTAGTGATAGATGTGTATGAAAGTGTTCTTTTCTAGCATCAACAGCAGCCCAGCCTTTATGTAGACAACCACTAAGAATCAGGAATGAGTTAAAAGAGTTAAAAGAAACTCAAATCTCTATGATATATGGACATTTGCAATGCATATGTTGTCAGTTCTGATGGCAAATATGAAGAAATCAAATATTAAGACAAGATCAGGTACTTGGGGGATGCTTACCTGTTGGCTTGGTTTGTGGGACAGAATGGAGGCAGTCTGGTTCTTCTTTTCTCCAAATCGTAAATGCTTCATTAATGAAAGGCTCTATCCCCCATAAATGTTCATTTTACAAAACTCATTTTTCTTGAGCAGTATTACCTGAAAAGCCTTTGACCAGTACAGTGTACTAAGAAGGAAGTGTTTTTATTTTGTTTTGTTTTTGAGGTCTGTGAAGATCCTAAGTATAAGGAAGTGGTGAAACACAATCTTGTTGGGCCCCAGGAGGTATTAACAGCCTTTTGTATTGGTGACTTCTACTTCAGCAGGGGTGAGAGCTGGAAGCCTTGGTTTGAGTTTTTAAGGGGTACATGCAAACTAAGTGGTAAATCTATAGTTGTGTAAAATTTCACATACATTCTTTTGGCTAATTTAGGGTATAGTTGTCCCTGAGCACCACAAAAAGTTGGTCAAACATGGTTTGACCATACAATAAAGAAAAAATGTTTTCTGAATATATTGCTTTGCTCACTTCAAGTCCTGCTTTGTCCGTACAGCTTTAGATGCTTGTGAACCTGACGGGCACTGTGAGGAAGTCATTCCATCTTACTGTAGATCTGTAGGCTTTGATGATCAAAACCTGAGAAGGCTCCAAAATTTTGTCCTATATGCAAGCTAATTCATGAACCTGCCATAGTTTCATAGATGCTGGAAGATGACGAGAGACTCCTGGGTCACAGACAGAGGATTTTGTCACTCATGGCACAGCCAACAGTGGAATTGCCTCCCACCAAGCCTTGTGGATCCCAGACCTTTGAAAGCTCCTCTTGGGTCCTTTTTATGAAACAGAAGTGTTAGCCTGAGATGAATTACAGTTTTCCTAGTGTGTTACCACTCTAAGGTCTTGATAATTACAGTAGTAGTTGATGGTTTTGCCTATTTTACAGATATATGGTATCAGTTCAGTTTCTTGATGATGTTTCTTTCCACACTTTCCAACTCTAGCACTGATAGTCTATCCAAAGTCCACATCACAAGTCAAAATAGGATTTGGCAATGACAGAACAGTATAAATTAGCTCCATAAGAAGCACCACTGTCCCTTACTTGGAATAGTGGGTGTTGCGTATTCAGGTCTGTCCACATTGCCACTCCTAAGTCATTCAGAGTTATCATTAGAAAATATAAACTGGGCGTGGTGGCACATGCCTGTAATCCCAGCACTTGGGAGACTGAGACAGGAAGATCGCAGGTTCAAGGACAGCCCTAGCAAGTAGTGACACTCTCATCAAACTAGTGAGACCCTGTTTCAAAATAAAAAAATAAAATAAAAATAGGGCTGGGTTATAGTTTGGAGGTAGAATGCCTCTGGGTTTAATCCCCAGTTCAAATAATAAATAATAAATAAATAAATGAAAAAATAAATGCAAATATTACAGTACCATTACATTTGATCAAATCTGGGTTCATTCTAAATGGAAATAGAATTGAACACTTACATGAATTTCCCATATCCTTTTATACCTGAGAGCAGATTTGACTGCAATAAACCAAGAATCAATAAGAACTCTGAAATCTTTGGTCTATTCTTTTCCAAAAGTGTGGGAAAAGTTCTCATAGTTTGGTCTAATCTTTTCACAATGAGGAGACCTTAAGTGGTCAGTAGCAAGAGAAAGGGGAGACACTGATCACACTTTAATTTTGTCAATTTTTCTATACATCTCAAATGCAAGGTTCTCAGAAAAAAATCTCAGGAAGGAGACAGAGGTGCCCACAAAAGAGAGTAAAAACAGACTTCTTGGCTGGTTGTGGTGGCACATGCTCAGTACTTGGGAGACTGACACAGGAGGATCACAGGTTCCCAGCCAGCCAGCCTCAGCAACTTAGCCAGGCCCTTCGTAACTTTGACCTTGTTTCAAGGTAAAAAATAAAAAATAGGGCTTGTGTGTAGTTCAGTATGACTCTGGGTTCTATCCCCAGTACCACACACACACCAAAAGGACATCATAACTATATATATATGAAGATCTAGAAGAAATGAGCTGAAGGGCTCCAAACTGGAAGAAGAAATGACAAAGAGAGGGAAATGCTAATTACCCTGATGTGAGCAGTAAGCATTCCATGCATGTGTGGAACTATCAATGCACCAAATTAATATGTAGAATCATTGCAAGGTAATGAAAATACCAAAAGGATCTCACATGGAGTGCGGGAACCACAGAGGGAGCTGCAGAATTAATCTGATTCACCACTATCCTGGAATCAGAACAACCACAACACTTCACGTGAGAAAGGAGCTAAGAGTCCTTGATTTTATCTTTACTGACTCTAATGTTAAACACAGACTAAAGCAAACCAGAAGTTGGACAAACTCGTTAGCATACGTGGAGTGTTTAAAAAAAGTACCAAGTGATTTTAAGATAAATAATTTTACTGTTAGTATTTATTATTGACAATGACTTCAGGTTTGAAAACAAGATTATTTATTTTTACAGGTACCATCTGGACTCAGCAGATACTAAGCTTGATTTATTTTGAAGGACATCGCAACAGAACTGAAAACATCAGAGCAATGGATAGAGTCCCGTTCCTTGAATACAATGTTCAGAATTTGGACTTTTCTGAAATACCTTCCCCTCGCCTCTTCGCTTCCCACATCCCATATTATTTAGCACCAAAAGGTCTGAAGAAGAAAAAGGCTAAAGTATGTCATAGAGTTTAACCATTTTTTGCACAAACAGAATACCTGCTTTAATATTGTTCACCATCCCACCCATCCACATTCTTTTAAACCTTATGATTCTTAGATCTTTAGGATATTGTCTTACACACTAAAATATATGAAATTATAAAGGTATGCATATATTGAACATAGAATTTGCACTGTAATTATACAGCAAATGACAAAAGTTCTTGTACATCAGCACATAACATTCCATTCCTCTTATGATTGCATGGGATTTTATTGTAAGGCTGTGCAATATTTAATGCATATTTGATTGACAGGTAGGTATACATATTATGTCTTAATAAACATGCCTATAAAATTTCACACTTTTTAATTCTGGTTCCATGTTTCACTGAAGTTTTCAGATTAAAATTTCCTACTAGTATAAGTGTTGGCAGCCAATACCTACCTGCCTTCTATAAAGTATCAAGATTATACTCCAGCAAAGAAATATAAGAATGCTTCTTGCCTCACATGCTTACTAACGATGGGAATTATCAAACTTTGCTAATATGCTAGGTAAAAAAACCTCATTCTTGAGTAATTTGCTACCCTTTTTATTTAAATGAGACTGTCATGTTTTTCTAGGCCTTTATGTATCCTTTTTATTCTTTGGCCATTTTTATTTAGTTTGTGTTATTGACTCTTTTGTGGAAGTCTTTATACGGTGCAAATGTTTCTCCAATTAATAGCTTAGGTTTAAAAATTGTTGGAAGCTTTTCATTTTATGTAACCAATCTGTGAGTCCTTCAGAATTGGCTCTGGTGATTTTTGAAGAAATCGTATCCCCCACAGAAAAGATTATGCAAATGCTCTCCAAGTTTTTCCTAACTTCATTTTTAATTTTTTACTTATGATTGTAATGATGTCTCATACTTGTCCAAGGGATTTGCCAGTTGACCCAACATACTTTCTCAGGGCTTCCACTTCAGTAATCCCCCACTCTTTTGAAGCCTGTGTATTGACATACTAAATTTCTATAGTCCTGCTCTTCTCAATCTGCATTCTTTATTCCAAAAATGGATACATTCTATTGAATATGTGGCTGTTCTTGGTTGTTCTTCATATTGCAACTTATAAGGCAAATTCTACCATCAAATTTTTAAAAATTTTAACACAACACTGATTTTAAATGTTTATTGTAATTTAACAAATATATAGATTGTTGATTCTGGGACAACTGGCACTGAGATATTCCAACATTCCTCCAGCTTCATCCTATGGCTCTTGTTTATCAGGTCCACGTTCCTGCCTTCCATGTGTACTTTACAATGCTCTCAGAATATTTTTGCCCATTTTATTTGGACCATAAGACGCTGAACATAGGACAACATAGTTTTTCATGACCTTATCAATTTACTTTAATTCCGTGGAGTATTTTCCATTCATGCTATAATGATGAAAATTTTTATATTCTCTCCTTTTTTAGATTTCTAGGACATAAGGAGTTTTCTATTTTACTGAGTTTGCATACTGTGAGGAATTAGCTTCTTTTTCGAAGCATAATGTTTCTTCTTTGTTGATTTATGCTTTCATGTGAACTATTTTCCATGTTATGTTTGCATTTCTATCTTAAAAAGTGTTTTGTGTACCTATTTCCAATGTTTATATTTAATATATTAACAGTTTAAAATGGTGAATATCATCCTTTTTAGAATAGCTATGGATATAATTTTGTTAATGTCTAAATAATCTGTCATTTCAGCTTTATTTTTCTAATAAGTTTCCATTATTTTGAGTCTTTACTTGCAAGGCTTTATATAATTGTCTTTAAACTTTCTCATTGCTGCTTCTCACCAAGTAGTAGTAATTTTTGGAATTTGTTGAGAATTTTTATGTTCCACAAGTACATGAGAAAATGAGAACATTTTCTATGTGGGGCACTACTACACATATATGTCAAAACTGATTTAAAATTTTTAAAATCAGTATTGTAAATAATATATTGAATTCCTATTTATTCTTATGCATACAGACACATATCTCTGAAAGTATTCTATAATGTTGGTAAATCAAAATATTTACAGACTTAACTAATATTTTACCATTTAAATTTTTATTATATTTCTCGGTGTACAAGTGTAACTGTTCTATCATTGCAAACAAATTATATGTTGTCCTGTTAAATCATGTGACTTTCCATTTTACTTAATTTTATGTTGTCCCTTGTTTTATTTATTTTTTATTTTGTTGCTGGGATTTTGCACATGCTTTTGTTTGTCTTGATTGTCAATGCTATTTTTACTGCTGCATAATTTACAAATCATGTAAGTAATTCTATCAGATATCTACTTTCCTTTCAGTGAAAAATTAGTTTATTCCAATACTTTGCTATTAATATATGCTGCTATGAACTTTCTTGAATGTGTTCTCTGTGAGCAAATGCATGAGCTTTTCTAGAACATACATCCAAGAATGTAACTGCAAAGCACAAGTATTGGATTTTCAACTTGATGGGTTGGGGTGGTGCTATACTTTCTTAAGAAAGCAGGTATATCAATACATGCTGAAATTAGTAATGGATATCTTCTTATTTTCCCCCAATTAATCTTATATATAAGACTTCTAAATTATTGTCAAAGTGGTAGTTATAAAATGATATCTCAAACTACTCTTAATTTGCATGTCCATGCTCAGAAATGAGATTAAACATGTTTCAGAGGTTATTGGTCATGGTTATTGTTTTTATTATTAATTTTTGGTGCATTGTAATCATACATCTTGATGGGTTTCAGGGTGGTAGAAGTATACATGCACACAACGGTCAATTAGCCCTCCCCCAATTCCTAATCCCATTCCCTCCCCCTTCCCTCCTTCTCGTGCTCAGCATAGTAGTTGACTTTGATGAATTTATGTATGTACATCCCGTGCATCAGGGTGCTTCCCTCTTTCCCCCTGCCATCTCCATCAGATAGGTCACCTTTTTTACTCATATACGGTTTTCTCCATCTTTGTCTGGGCTCCTTCTTATGCCCTATTCTCCTTAGCTTCTGCATATTAGGGAGAGCATCTGACTTTTCACTTTTTGTGACTGACTAATCTCACTTAGCATAATGTTCTCTAATTCCATCCATTTCCCTGCAAATGACATAATTTTGTTCTTCTTTATGGCTGTGTAAAATTCCTTCGTGTATATATTTTATAATTATGGAATCCATTCATCTGTTGATGGACATCTTGGCTGGTTCCATAGTTTGGCAATTGTGAATTGTGCAGCTCTAAACATAGATGCACTTGTAGGTTTATTCCCAGTCTTCTGAGGATCCTCCACACTGTTTTCCAAAATGGTTGCACTAATTTGCAATCCCACCAACAGTGTATTAGAGTACCTACTTCTCCAAATCCTCGCTAGCATTTGCTCTTGTTTGTGCTTTTAATGATTGCCATTCTAATTTGGGTTAGATGAAATCTCAGGGTAGTTTTGATTTGCATCTCTCTGATTGCTAATGATGTTGAACATTTTTTTCATATATATATATCAGCCATTTGTGTTTCTTCTTTTGTGAAGTGCCTATTTAATTAACTTGCCCATTTTTTTGATTGGGTTGTTTGTTCTTTTGGCAGTGAGTTTCTTGAGTTCTCTGTATATTCTAGATATTTGTCCTCTATCAGAGGAGTAGCTAGAAAAAAATCTTCTCCCATTCTGTTGGCTGTCTGTTGAAGTTCTTGATAGTTTCCTTTGCTGTACAGAAGCTCTTCAGTTTAATGTAATCTCATGTATTGAACCTCTTTTTAACTTATTGTATCTTTAGTGTCTTGTTGAAGAAGTTTTTGCCTGTGCCTATGCATTGAAGAATTTGACCTATTCCCTCTTCAAGTAGCTGCAAGGTCTCTGGTTTAATTTCCAGGTCTTTGATTCATCTTGAATTGACTCTTGTGCAGGGTGAGAATGTGGCTTTTATTTCCATTTTTCTGCATATAGTTAACCACTCTTGCCAACACCATTTGTTGAACATGCTACGTTTTTTCCCGTGTATGTTTTTTACTCCTTTGTCAACAATAAATTGGCTCTAAGTGTGTGAATTTGTTTCTGAGTTGTCTATTTTGCTCCATTTGTCTGTGTATCTGGTTTTGAACCAATACCATGATGTTTTTATTACTATGGCTCTGTAGTATAGTTTGAAGTCAGGTATTGTGATGCCTCCTGCATGGTTATTGTTACTGAGAGCTACTTTGGCTATACTGTAGGGTTTTTTTGCTCCAAATTAATTTAAGGACTGATTTTTCTATGTCTGTGAAAAATGACCTTGGTAATTTAATGGGCATTGCATTGAAACAGTATATCAATTTTGGAAGAATGGCCATTTTGATATTTATTCTGCCTATCCAAGAAGATGGGAGGTCTTTCCATCTTCTAAGATCTTCTTCAATTTCTTTTTTCAATGTTTTATAATTTTCCTTGTAGAGGTCTTTTACCTACTTGGTTAGGTTTATTCCTGAGTATTTTATTGTTTGGGGAAATATCCTGAGTGGAAATGTTTTCTGGTTTCTTTTTCAGTGAATTTATGTTTGGAATACAGAAAAGCTTCTGATTTTTTATGATTGATTTTGTATCCAGACACTTTGCTGAATTTGGTGATCAGTTCTTTAAACCTTTTGGTTGAGTTTGTTGGGTCTTCTAAGTATAATATCATGTCATCTGAAAATAGAGATAGTTTCAGTTCTTCTTTTCCTATTTGCACTCCTTTAATTTCCTTGTCTTGCCTTATTATTCTGTCTAGAGTGTCAAGTACTATATTGAAAAGGAGTGGTGATAGTGAACATCCTTATCTTGTTCTTGATTTTAAGGGGAACTCTTGTAGTTTTTCCCTATTCAGTATGACGTTGGCTGTGGGCCTATTGTATATTGCCTTTATGATATTGAGGTATGTTCCTTCTATTCCAATTCTTTGCATTGTTTTTTTATCATGAATGGGTGTTGGATTTTGTCAAATGCTTTTTCAGCATCTATTGAATTGATCGTTATTTTTGTCTTAGTTCTGTTTATGTGGTGGATTACATGGATTGATTTTTTGTGTGCTGAACCAGCCTTGCATCCCTGGGATGAACCCGACTTAGTTATGGTGTATGATTTTCTTGATGTGATTTTGAATGCACATTGCTAGTATTTTGTTTAGAAGTTTTACATGTAAGTTCGTCAATGATATAGGCCTGTAGTTTTCTTTTCTTGAGCTGTGTTTATTTGGTTTTGCTATTAATGTGATGTTGGCTTAATAGAATGTATTTGGGAGAGTCCTGTTTCTTTCTATTTCATGGACTAGATCAAGGAGTATTGGGATTAGTTTTTCTTTTTATTTTTTTTTTGTGGTACCGGGGATTTTCTATGTTTGCAAAATTTTAAAATATTACTTTTGTGAAAATATTATTAATTCCTTTGGTTTCAGCTTTATTCCCTCTTCAATGCCTATTATACTTAGGTTTGCTCTTTTAAAATTGGCCACGATCTCTTCAATGTCCAATTCATGCTGTCAAATTGTTTTTTCTTAATTATATACTACATGTTCATTTTTGGAGAGGTCATCTTCTAAGAGTAAGATTCTGTTTTCCATGTGCTCTAGTCTATTGTTGATAGTTTGTATTGATGTCTTCAATTATTGCATCCTTCACTTCTTTCAGAGCTTCTTTTTGATTCCTGTTCAGGGTGTCATATTCTTTTCTTATTTGATTCTTCATTTCTTTCAGGCTCTCTGAATTATTTTCAGAAATCCTGTGTCATTTCTACTATTAAAGTTCTGAATTGTCCTACTGGCAATCTTTGCACTTCTGTGTTGGCAGGTTCTGTTGTTGTGAAGTTGTGGGAGCTCATTGTTTCTTTGCTATTCTTCCTTCTCATGATTTCAGGTTTCTTAAGTTTATATCTCTGTTGCTTCTGGTAGGTGTCTCCCTCACTCCAGGTTTCCTATGTCTAATCTCTCTCCATTTATAGTATCTTATTCTGGAGGTAGATATTTGCTAGTAGGTGAGCCTTAACGGTGAATATTCATTACTGAATAGTTATTCTCAGCTCCTTTTTGTGTTTATTACCCTTTAAAACCAACTTTGAAATCTATGTCCTGTATCCCCCACCCACACTGTTGATCTGTGTGTAGATCATCAGTACTGGGTTGCAGTTACTGTAGGGTTCCTTCTGCCCAGTGGAATGGTGATGTTGATTGGTTCCAGGTGTTAAGGTTTGGGAACCTGTCTGTTGCCTCTGTAATAGGGAGTAGACTCAAAGGTATGAACTGGACAGTTTGTGCCCTGCAGGCACCCAGTGCCACTGGTTCCCATCCCACTGCAAGTGTGGGTTCCTGCATTCTCCACTGGGTCTATCCCTATGTCTCTGTCTACACATGTGGTGGGAGTCACCAGCGCAGGACCCCTGGCTTGTGTCTCTCTTGCCTATAGAAGCAGTGGATGTCGCTTTGACTTGACTCTGTGCAAACACAGAACTCTATGTTTTCCATAGAGAATTCTGGGTTTGTCTGATTTTTCCCCAGGAATCATGAGTGTTTGTCCTGTGGTAATCCCCAGAAACCCTACAAGGGTGCTGTGTCCTGTTGGGCTGTAGGTCTGTCCTGTTGAATATTGCAGGGGCTGTCTGCTTATCCACACTTCTCTGTGTCTTATAACAGACCCCACTCCCATCTCCACGGGGGTTGTCTTCAAAGTCTCAGACTTCATGAGTCTATTGCTTGCCACAGGAATTCCTGTGACCCCAGCTTGTTAACTTATGGTCTCACTGAGCACTGCTCTAACATCTGGGGAAGGGCGTGGGCTCAGCTGCTGTGGCAGTTCTGGTCAGGCTTCCATCATTTAGGTCTCTGTTGAGCGTGTAGTGATTTGCTGTTGTTTTCATTGTTGATGATCTGCAGTTGCTGGATTTAGAATAGGTTGCTGGCTTCTTTGTTGGTGGCCTGTGAAAGACACAATGACAGTAGCTGCCCACATGGCCTGACCAAGATGGTGCCACTGCCACACAATTATTGTTTATTCTGTGAAAGGGCTATATCCTTTTCCCATCTTTTTTATTAGTTTGCTTCATACAGCTTCTGGGTTCTAATTTATTGCTGCTTATATGTGTTGCTTCTGTCATATTTTGTAACCTTATGATATATTTTAACTAACAGCATTTTAAGTTTTAAGATATTCGAACTGATCATTTTTTGTTTTAAATACATTTTTTCTTGTTTAACAAATCTGTCCTTGCTCCAAGATCGGAAATGTGATTTCTTACTTTTTTAGATGTCAAAGATTTTTTTTTACATATATAAATCATTAATCCATTCATAAATTTTTTTTCTGTATGATGTGAGATACATTTTGGTTTTTGTTTCTTCTATTTGGATAATTATTTGTTTCAACAACATAAGTAGTTCTTCCTTTTTTCACTTCTCTCCAACACATCAAATAATATTCATGGAAGCTCAATTAACACAGCCTCTATGCAAATTAATTTCCAATACTTATCAACAATATAAATAATCAATTTCACTTTTGAGAAATTTGTCCTACATTCTGTCACACATTTGAAATGCCATATAAATAAATTTATTTCAAAAAGTAATAGAAAAAAATTGTCAATCACCTAAATTTTCATGACCAGTAGAATGAATAAAAATAATTATAATTCATTAAGGAAGAAAATGCTATGTATCTGTTAGACACTTGTAAGAATAACCAAGATTTCTTTAAATAATTTTGTAATTCTTCTTGCAGATTCTTTATGTCTACAGAAATCCTAAAGATGTTATGGTCTCTTTTTTTCATTTTGCAAATTGGCGGTTTCCATTAGCAGCAACAGGAAACTTAGAGCATTTTATGGAAAAGTTTCTAAATGGACAAGGTAACTATGAGTTTATTTATGAAGAACCTTAGGGCATGCATTTTAGAGAGACAGGCAATGCTAGACAATAAATGCACATGAGTTACTGTTGTAAACCAACTCAGTCTCCCAACCAGTGATGTTTCTGTTCTTCTCAGGACCAGTGTGCAAAAGGCATATAGTTTAAAAAAATATTGTGATGAGACCATAGGTTGCAAACATGCTAGCAATTCAAACTAGCTAGACATGAAGGTAGTGTCAAACCTTTCAGAATGGCTAATGTTGAGGGTGAGTGCCTATGCTCTACCACAGGCCTGAAGTGGTCTGTATAGCACAGCTTTGGAATTGTTCACTCTACTTTTGAGGAGCATTGATTGATACAAAAGACTTGTAGAGTGTGAAATCAGGACCTTACTCACTTACAGGATTATATTCACATTCTCTCTCATTTTAGACAGTGAATGCTCCTCTTCAGAGATCTTAGAGTATAAGAAAATAAAGGGATACACAGGTTTTTGGGTAGAGGAAATAGGAAAATGAAGAGAATTGTCTTAATGACATCTTCAAATGTAGGCCTTTGGGCTTATCGTCTTTGTATTCCTGCTTTATGATATGCATTGAGTTGCTTTGCCAGGCAGGTCTCTATGAAAACCATGCAATTGTTTTCCAAAGCTCTAGCAATTCTGAAACAGTAATATAGATATCCAATGGTGGGAGTTTGATTTAATTCTGAGGAGTTTAAACCAGAAAATATAGAATATAGTCTGCCATTCAATGAGTGCAATACCGTTATCTTATTACTTACTATGTTTTCACAGTGATGGGAAGCTGTTGGTTCAATCATATAAGGGGCTGGTATGAACACAAAGATGACTTCAATATTCTATTCATGAGATATGAAGATATGAAGAAGGTAAGATATAAAGAATGTTTAAAAAATTATTTCTTTTAAACACTCCTATTGCTTTCAGGAAAACACATTCTCCTAGTTCTTACCATATCTATTATTCCATTGTTATTTTGGAGGATGTTCTAATTTCCCATCTTCCCCATATTTACTGGTCTACCTCAGGAGTCTCTTTTCAGTTTTTATGATTATTTATTAAGTAACCATCTATAGCAATAAGGACAACCTCAAATATCTACAGTACAATTCTCGTAAGTTTGTTAGTGTCATTCGTGTTGGCATAATAATTGTTCACATCCTAATAGTTCATTAAACTGCACATTTGTTTAATGCCTTTTCCATATGCGTATTTTATTTTAAAATGTAAAAATGTCTAAAAACACTTTAATTTCTTTTAAGAGAAATAATCTATTTTGTGGCATGTTCTTTGAAGAAAATTTAATATAGGAGAGATTTATTTTTTCCTGTACTATGAACCATTCCTTTATCTATTGTAACTGGCTGAACCTTTCAGTAAAGAAATTCATACATTCTGTTATGCCTTGGTATTTTGGAGGCTGAACTAATAGAGAGGTAAAGAAGAGGGGTGCTCATTATTTTACAGGTTAAATAGTTCCCTATTTTGTGGATTTGGCTCAGAATTATGGATGGTGATAAGTAGTAGGATTCAGGAATGATTCAATTGCTAAAGAAACTATCCCAGGTGCAAAATGTTAGAGGGACATAGGAGTCTTATGAGCTGTCTTACAAGCAGAAATTCTTTGTAGAGTAACTGGCTCTATTTTTTCTTTCCATGATGTATCATTCTGAATGTTTTATTCCATCTCTAGTCTCCAGTACAATATTGCTCCCATTAACTGGGTTTAATCTTCTATTAAAATTATTCACCAAGGATTCATTTCAGTTAACAAGCCCAGGGTAGGGGGTGTATTTTAAATCTCATGTGTTATTTATAGTATCTAGTTTTTTGGCAATTTTTAGTTTTATCTTGTATCTCCTTGTATATAATAAACATAGCTGTTTTAAGAATCTGTCTGATAATTCCAGTAACATCTGGTAACATACAGGTAACATCAATAATGCTATTTCTATTGTCTCCTTTTCTGCTAGTTTCTAGCCACATTGTCTTATCTCTTCATGTTTCTTCAGGTCTTTGCACAACAAAGTTATGTGTAAAAATACATTAATAACTAAGAACATGCTATTTTTACTCACCCCATCAAACTAAATTTTTTCCACCAGTGATCAGCTAAGATACTCAAGAATTTTAGCAAGGCCCTGTATCCTCTATATCCTACCTGCCATCCCAGCTCCATTTTTTTTTTTGTGAGTATATCATATATCAGGCACTCTGATGTTCAGTTTCCACTAAATATGGAAGGGATTTCAGGTTTCTGTAATTTCATGCTTGCTTTTTTTGGGGGGAGCAGGTGGTCTGAGAATGAACCCAGGGGCATCCAGTCCTATTTTAGTTTTTTATTTTGAAACAAGGTCTCACTAGGTTGCTGAGAGTTTCACTAAGTTGTTGAAACTGGCCTGGACCCTGACATCCTTCTGTCTCTGTCTCCCAAGTACTGGGATTATGGTCATGTGACACATTGCCCAGTTTGCAGCTTGCTTTCGGAAAGGAAATCTTTGGATTTCTAGACATTTTTTATCTTTTCTTATTGAATTGAAAGAAATATTTCTAGCCAGGCATGGTGATGCATGCTTGTAATTCCAATATTGGGGAGGCTGACAGGAGGATCACAGGTTCAAGGATAGCCTCAGCAATTACTGAGACTCTCATCAACCTAGCAAGACCCTATTTCAAATTAAAAATTACAAAATAGGGATGAAGTTGTACTTGGAGGTAGAATGCCTCTGAGTTCAATCCCCAGTACTACAAAAAAAAAACACAAATATTTCTTCCTCATGAAAACTGGTGTAAGCTCTCTGACATATAATCACTCTTTCCTAACTACTTTTGCATATAGTATTTATGTTCAGGTTTTCTCCCCCCCCAATTCCTGTTACATTTTTTAATTGTGATAAAGTATACCATTTAATCCATTTTTAATTATACAGTTGTGTGGCATTAAGTATATTCACATTTTTGTGCAACCATCAACTGCTATCTAGCTCCAAAATTTTTTCATCTTCCCAAACTGAAGCTATATTCATAAAGCTTTAATTCCACATTCTCCCCTCCCATTGGTCCCTGGAAACCAACATTCTACTTTCTTTCTTTAAAAAATTAGTTTGATTTTCTTTTTTGTATTAGGGATTGAACTCAAGACCATTCTACACCCAACCTACAGCCCGAGCAATTTTTATTATTTGTATTTTAAAACAGGGTCTCACTAAGTTTCTGAAGGCTGTTCTCAAACCTGCAATCCTCTTTTCTTGGCTTCCCAAGCCCTGGGATTAGAGGAGTGCAGCACCACACCCAGCTTCTTTCTATATTAATTTGATTACTCATAGCACTTCATAAGAGTGAAATTATATAGTATTTGTCATTTCTGACTGCTTATATCACTTACTATGGTGTCCTTGAGGTTCATCTGTATTATACCATATATCAGGATTTCCTTTAAGTCTGAATAATATTCCATTGTATATATATACTATATTTTGTTTATTATGTTTATTCATGTATATATACATTGCTTACTTCTACTGCTTACTTTGTGAATAATGGTGCTGTAAACATGGACGTACCAATGTCTTTCTGATACTTTGCTTCAACTCTTTTGGTACATACCCAGGAGTGGATTTGCTGGTTTGTATGATAATTTAATCTTTGTTTTGTTGAGGGATCACTATACTATTTACACTGGATTTGCACTGTTCTACATTTCTACCAGCAGTTCACAAGGATTCCGATTTCTTTGTCCTTGCCACTTGTTCTTTTCTGTTATTTTAAGTTATAGCCATTTAAATGGGTGGAAAGTGGTATTTCATTGTGGCTGACCTGCATATCCCTAATCACTAGTGATGTTGAGATTGTTTTCTTGTGCTTACTGGACATTTGTATATCTACTTTGGAGAAATGTCTATCTAAGTCCTTTGCCGGTTCTTTAATTGAATTATTTTGTTCTTGTTGATTTGTAGGAATACTTCATGTATTCTGCATAGTAACACTTATCAGATATACAGTTTGCAATATTTCCCCATTTCATAGGTTGCCTTTTCACTCTGTTGTGTCCCTTGATGCACAAAAGTTTTAACGTTTATTGTAGTCTATTGTAGCTATTTTTATTTTGTTGCTAGTACTTTTGGTGTCACATCAGAAATATCATTGTCAAATCCAATAATGTGAAGCATTTCCCATATGCTTTTCTCTGAGTGTCATAGTTTTAGCTCTTACATTAAAATCTGATTATTTTAAGTTAGTTTTGTATATGGCATAAAGTAAGGATTCAACTTCATTTGAAAGAATGAATTGTAGGTATCCAACTTTCTCATTACCCTTTGTTATAAAGATTATCATTTCCCCACTAACTATCTTGGCACTCGTATAAAATAATTTTACCATATATGTGACAACTGATTTCTGGGAACTCTATTCTATTCCATGGGTTAATTTCTCTGTATTTATTCCATTATCCCACTGTTTTGATTACATGATTTTTTAGTAAGTGGTAAAATCTTAAAGTATGAAACCTCCAGATTTATTCTTCCATTTCAAGACTGGCTATTCAGAATTCCTTGAGGTTTCACAAAAATTTCATGATAGATTTTTCTATTTTTGCAAAAAATATTGCCATTGTGATTTTGAGAGGGATTGCATTGAATCTATGAATCATCTTGTGTAGCATCTTAAAATTACTATCTTCCAGTTGATGAGTATGGGGTATTATTCAATTTATTTGTTTCAAGCCGGGCATGGTGGCGCATGCTTGTAATCCCAGTACTTTGGGAGGCGGAGACCGGAGGATCCGGGTTCGTGGCCAGCCTCAGCTCTCTCTCTCCCTGTCTCTGTCTCTGTCTCTGTCTCTCTCTCTACTTACTGAGGCCCTCCGCAACTTCGTGAGACCTGGTTTCAAAATAAAGTATAAAAAATAGGGTCGGGGGTGTA
>PVJS01018136.1:0-35267 GCA_004027185.1 Glis glis | reverse complement strand
GCGCCTAATACTGGCTCCTCTGTGCAAGAGAACTTGCAGCAATTCTCTGGTTTCAACAACAGGTGGCACTGTCATTCTCACACTCCCTGGCAGAACCCCTCTGCAGTTTGTGATTTCACCTTCCGGGAGGTATTGACGGCTTTGGTAATCACCTGTCAGTAGGTGTACATACGTTGCTCCGTGAAAAATGCAAATGCAGGCAGGGAAATGACAGGGTGTGTGTGAAATGCAGTTCCAACAATCCCCAACCCCTCCACCCTGCCCTGCCCGCCCTGCCCTGCAAGCCCATCTACACACCAGCCAGAGTTATTTCCCTCAAGGGAACACCGCAGAAGGGAAACGCAGAAGGGAAACAGATTTCATCACATCCAGTCTGATCCTCAATGTCACATACACGTCCTTCACCCCTCCACCACAGTGTGCACAGAAGAGAAAGGGCACATACCAAGGTCCTGGGGTACGATTTAGACAAATGACTGAAATGTACGACTCAGGAAGGCTGTTTTCAATCCATATTTAAAAAATACTCTACTGTCCATTTTTGGCAAACACTACCTTCACTCTTCGACCCCCAACAGCAGGCTTATTCTTTAAAAGGAATGGATAGATACAGGAGTTACATTTCCATGAGGAAAACACAGAATTTGAGACTGTTTTAAAAATGCACCAAGAAGATAGATTATATTTCATAGGTTTTTGTGTGTGTGCTTTAAATACGAGAAAACTGCCACTTGAAAAACCTTGTCCAGTACCTACAGCTCATTTTTTCATTCACATGTGTAGTTTTATGATGTAGCAGCAGGTACTCTATGATTTCTAGGCTGCAATGTAACTGTTACTGGTTTGATATATTGCATGTATTTAGTTTTGAACTTGTGGGTTTTTCTAATTAGGGCAATTTAACAATGCAAATCTGGCCACTGCAGCAAGAGTAAGATCAAACTGACTGGCGGGCAAATCATAAGCCTGAAGATGTGCCCGCTATGAGGCATTCTGGTGTATGTGGCCAGAGAAGATGAGAGCTGGGTGCAGTGGCACGCACCTGTCATCCCAGTACTTGGGAGGCTGAGACAGGAGGATGGCAGGTTGGAGGTCAGCCTCAGCAATTTAGCAAGAACCTCAGCAACTTAGCAAGACCCTGTTTCAAAATAAAAAAGGCTGGGGTGTAGCTCAGATACAATGAACACACGCATACAATGAATGGGTTTGAGGAAATTCCACTATCACAGGCTGAGAAGAGGGATGATGTGCTGTCTGACAGCATCAAATGTCCATAGTTTTGCTTTCAGAGAACAGAAGGATGGACAATTCTACCAAAATGCCTTTTCTGGTGTACAGTTTATAGTATATTTTAATATTATATTATTTTATTTATTTATTTATTTTTGCAGTACTGGGGATTGAATCCAGGAGCATTCTACCTCCGAGCTACACCCCCAACCCTATTTTTTATTCCTCATTTTGAAACAGGGTCTCACTAAGTTGTAGAGGACCTCATTAAGTAGCTCAGGCTGGCTGCAAACCTGGATCCTCCTGTCTCAGCCTCCCAAGTACTGGGATTACAAGCAAGTACCACCACACCCAGCTTAATATTATGCTATAAATAAAAATAACAAATATGGGAGGGGGGACCAAAATACATCACTGAGAACTCAAAGGCATTGGAGAAACTTGGCTTTCGTTAGCATGTCTGGGTTAAGAGAAAGCACCTGTCCTAAGCCACAGAGCCTGGAGTGTGGCCCAGGGCTCCTGGTGACCAGGGAATGCTGTACTCTCAGCAAGTGAGGTTTCATGAGACAGCATGGACTCTGAGCCAAGAGCTGTGGACTGAACCCTGACTCTGCCACTTACTAGCTGGTCAACCTAGTCACATTATTAACCTCTCTGAACCCCAGTTTCCTAATGCAATCGATGATAAAAAAACAAAACAACAAAACCCAGATCCTTTGTAAAGCCATTACGAATAAATTTTTAAAAGATTATTTGCTCACAGTCCATGTTTAACCAAAGTTTGTTTCAGGCCTTGTGGACTTCAGTAGATAATGCCTTTTAATTTCCTATTAAAATACTCATGAAGATATAGAATCTAACTATATATAGTACTTGTTATAGTTACATACAGAATGCCCCCTGAAGAGCTCATAAATTGGTGTTTGGAGTTGATGTATTTTAGTCCTGAAGTTGTAATCTCATCAGTAGATAAATCTACTGTAATGGGTTTACTGGGTGGTAACCTAGGCAGGTGGGTGTGGCAGGAGAAGGTGGGTCCCTGGGTGTGTGGCCTTGGGGACTATATGCGGTCCTTGATCCCCTTGCTTGCTTTCTCTTGCTTCCAGCCTCTCTGAAGTGAGGAGCAGAACTCATGTGCTCTCCCTCTCTGCTTCCCGCCACCATGGCCTGAGCTCCAGCTCCACACCTCAGCCTCACATGGACTCTGAGATCTCAAAAAAAAAAAAAAACTGCAGACATATAAATCTTCTTACCTCTAAATTGTGGGGTCAGTTGTTTTGGATTACAGCAGTGAGAGTGCTGACTGAGACAGTACTAAAAACTAAAGATAAGATTCCAAATTCAACAATCTAAGGAAAATTTCCTCTATGTATAGTACTGATAAAGAGTATTCTTCTACTGAACAACTAAATGGCATTTTTAAAAAATTTAATTGTGAGCTGGATGTGGTGGTGCACACTTGTAATCCCAGTACTTGGGAGGCTGAGACAGGAGGATGGCAGGTTTGCAGCCAGTCTCAGCTACTTAGCGAGGCTCTCTGCAACTTAGTGAGACCCTGTTTCCAAATAAAGAATAAAAAATAGGATGGGGGTGTAGCTCAGAGGTGGAATGCCCCCTGGGTTCCATCCTCAGTACTGCAAATAAATAAATAAATAAATGTAAAAATTTAATTGTGGCTTTATATATACATGTGTATATAAAACATATAACTGGCCATTTTAACCATTTTTAAGCATATAGTTCAGTGTTACTAAGTACATTCACATTGTTGTGCAATCATCAGTATTACCCACATCCAGAACTTTTTCATCTTCAAAACTGAAACTCAGCTGGGTGTGCTGGCACAAACCTGTAATCCTAGTACTCAGGAGGGTGAGACACGGGATCAAATGTTCAAGGCCACCCTCAGCAATTTAGCTAGACTATCAGCAACCTAGAGAGAACCTGTTTCAAAACAAAACAAACAAAAACAAAAAGGGCTGGAGGTGTAGCTTGGAGGTAGAATGCCCCTGGGTTCAATCCCTAATACCACACACAGAAAACAAAAACCCTAAAACTCTGCACCCGTTAAACACTGATTCCCATCTGTATGCAGTGGTGCACAACTGCAAACCCATTTCTTGGGACGCTGAGACAGGAGGATTGTAGGTTTGAAGACAGCCTCAACAACTTAGCAGATACTGGAAACAGATACTGGAAATATTTATTGATTTAGAAAAACTGAGCCCTTTGCTGCTTTTCTACTGCCTTTGAGCCCCATTTTTTCCTGAGTTTTTGTGTTTCTCTGTTACACTCTACTCAGGCTCTTGATCTGATGAGTATCCCCACCTCCTGCCACCACAGTCTGACAGTGTCTGGGGACACTTCTGACTGTGGTGGAAGAGCAGAGGCCAGGACATCACTACACGCCGTACATGCGTATTTGTGCAATTCAAGATGGCAATGGTGCGGAAGCCGCCGAGAGTCTCTGCACTGCTTTACAGCTGTGCTTTCACTTCTTCCAAAGCAAGGCATTAGAGAAGAAAAGGCTAGGAAGAGAAATCGCTAATGTAGGCAACAGCTTTCTCGAAATCCTAGGTTTGATTTACAAATATTGGCCGTAGAACCTTCTATAATCCAAATCCATTGTCAAAACCACAAAAATGCTATCATTATTATTTCCACAAAGGATTCTCTCAGATGAATTCTCCACATAAAGAGACTCAGCTGATCCATAAAGTTGTAAATCTGTGTTGTCATGTTGCCAGAAACTCACATCTAGATCATCTGGGTATATTTGTACTATCTTAAATGCCAGTGAGAAAAGAAGGCAACGAGTAATTTAATTTTGTCAAATCCTTCTAGGGCCAATAACCAGGGCACTAAAAAGTAAACATGTAAATATATATGCATACACACATATAAATACCTATGTAAAAATATTTTAAAAATAAAGAACAGCGCTAAAAATAAAATCCTTTCTTTCTTGGAATTCAGGACTTTGCAAGAATATATTTATATAGCAGAACAATATGAAGAAATTTGACAAGCTATATAAGATGTACTTGAAAAAGAGATTTTGAAACATGTTTCTCTTCTCACACACAGCATATACCTTCTTACTATAGGCTTATTATTGGCCTGCCAGAACAGTTTCCTAGCATGTTCACAAGTACTCAGAACCTAGAAGCAAGGGGCTTCCCAACCTCCTCCAGTCGATTAGAGCAGTGTCCTCTGGTGTCTTGGTACTGGCTCCACCTACATGTGACCCTGCTGCCAGACAGGCTGACGTCCACGCTCACCACCAACTGCCCAGGAAGGCAGCGAGTGCTGGACCCCGGGGGACTACCTGCAGGCCAGCGGCCACGCACGCAGCCAGGCTCCCTGCTTCTCCCTCAGCACAACACCTTTTAAAAAGTGCCGCAGGCAAAGCAGTATCTCAGAAGCTGTGGTTTTTAGTGAGGAACTGCTAAAGACATTGAGGGGACTTCTTGAGGTCTGAGTTCCCTAATGCACTCTGGGAATGCACAGAGGAAGGGCGCTCTCCTTGGCTTGCGTAGGTTTCCAATGCCAACGCATTCCGCCAGTATGGTTTCCTTTCTACACACAACATTTGGAATATTAGACACTCCCTTCTGAGTGCTTTAAACGCCTTCCTGACTCATTATAAGAAAAGAGTCTGTTAGAGAGACAACATAATACTATTTATTAAATCACAATAATAATCATACCAGTAGTTAGCATTTTTTGAGGGCTCATGTGCCAGAGAGTCTTTCAGATGCTTTGCATTTGTTAACTCATATAATCCTATGATAACCTAAGAGTAGTAGTAGTTGCTGTTGTTGTTGTTAATATTATTACTATTATTACTACTGCTATTTTATAAATAAGGACACTGAAGTTTGGGATTTTGAGTAATGTTTTCTATGTCAGAACCAGGACTGAAATCAGAAAGTCATGCTCTTGACTGCCATCCTTCCTCCTGACTCCTATCCTTTCCAAAACATTACAATTTCTTCAGGTTATGTTTTATGCTTAAAGGACTGTTACTTTTAATAGGGAAGAATGTGAAAAATTCCATCAACTTTTATGTAACTTGATTGAATGTGAAACTCACCATAATTTATTATAGTACCAAACCCATAACCCCTTCTCCACAAGGCCTGATTGCATGAGCGTGTCCCTGACTCAACATTTACACAGTTCTCAGTACAATCTAGAGGTTTCTGGAGATCAAAACAAAAGCTAAAGGGAACACTGTGTGCTTGTTAAGATAATGTGTAGCCAGGCATGGTGGTGCACGCCTGTAATCCCAGCATGGAGACTGAGACAGGAGGATCACAGGTTCATGGCCAGGTTTAGCAAGTTAGTGAGACCATATCTCAAAATAAAAACTAGAATAGGGCTGGGGGTGTAGCTCGGAGGTAGAATGCCCCTGGGCGGAACCCCAGTAACACATACACTTACACACACACACACACACTGTATTGGACAGGGTTCTCTAGATTAGCAGAATACACAGAATGAGTATATTTAAAAAAAGGGATTTATCAGATTGGCTTACAGTTTGAAGCAATGTAGTCCCAGGTTCTGACTGCACGTGGAGAGTCAGAGGAACCAGTAGCTGGTCGAACGATCTAAGAGCTGGAGTCTTAGGATCGGAGCAACCACTAATTCAGTCCCAGTCCAAGACGTGAAGATCAGGAAGCTCTTTGGAGAAACGCGATGGTGAAATTTCAGTTCCAAGAGCTGGAGGCCGAGAAAGGCGAAGCCGGTGGCCGAGCGTTTTCCTCGGAAAGAGTCGCACGCATTCTACGCGGCTTCTCCCTCTTTATCTAAGTCCGCACCTATCAGAATCCTGCTGCCTACATTCAGGGCAGGGCTTTCTGTTTAATCTGCTGTTACACACCCAAAATCACATAATCTTGGGTGTGTCATGATCAGGTCAAGTTGACAACCTAGACTGACTATCACACACACACACACACACACACACACACACACACTCACTCACATACTTAGAGTTCATTTTTCTGGGTGAGAGCTGCATATTCTGATTTCTGATCACTCAACACCGCTCTGTCCCCAGAGACTTTGCCCTGGAGTTATCTGTATTCAAGAAATGGGAGACAGTGAATGGACTTGGATTCCTAAACCAAAAAATACCTGGCCAGCCAGCTAGCCAGCCAGCCAATCTAGTATAAAGATCTGCCATGCAGATCTGCGGAGAGCAAGAGGTTTAGGGGATGCTTTGGGGCAGCAGGAAATTCACTTTTCCATCATTATATTATTGATCAGCCTCCACACTCTCTGATGTAGTAATTAATCACTCCATCGACGAAAAGCCATCTCAGTTTTAGAATTCTACTGCTCTCTCAGCAATATGGGCAAAAATTTCACAGATCGAGTTTTTTGTTTGTGCATTTATTATTTATTTTTCAGCAAATCAAAACCCACTCAAGTGGAAAATAGAAAAATGAAGTATGCGTTTCAATGTGATTCTGAGGCTATCTGCGCCCCCTCATGAGTGCCGTGCTATTTATTATTCTACTTCCAGTTTGTGACCTCTGAAGGTTTGACTCTTGAGGGGTACCCCAAATTGTTATAGAATCATGGTTCCCTCTCCTGGGTCTGGGAGGACACTGAAATGTGGAAAGAGGGACTCTAGCAGCACCTGCAAGCAAGAACTACTGAACAAGGTCAAAGACAGATTGGTCTCTGTTAAATAAGTCTAACTCAATGACAAGAGAATTGAGGTTCACTGTCCTATCAGGATGAAACACTGCTGCACCTAAGGCCTAGGCTCCTCCGTAGAGAAGCTGTAACCTCTCTGCAGAAACCCAGACCAGTTAAAATAGTTTTTGAATCAAGCTGGCTCTCAAACATTGAATGTACGTATCACAGAGAAATGCTTTCACAAGCACCTGTGTACAAAGATGCTCATTATATAAATATTTGTTATGGTGAAAAGTGAGAAGACAGGTCTCTGTGAGGGACCAGGACATGAGCAACAGTGCACAGTGAGGCTCATCCAGAACCCGGGCCCAGGAGCCCCAGGGTCTCAGCTGACATCCTGACACTACCACACACTGTGTGACCGTGAGCGAGTTACACACTTCCTTGAATCTTAGCTTCTTCATCTGAATTTTAAGGGTTTATTATGATGCCTGACACATAATAAGAGCTTGATAAAGATTAGGAATTATTGTTAGCCTATATTACTATTATGCTACATATGTGGACATTTAAAAAAGAGAGATCTGTTATCTACTGGTACAGAAAGACAACCATGAATCACTATTGAATGAAATATGTATGCTGCCTATCGTAGATGGGTGTCAGTGGCTTACCCCTCTGTGTGTGCGTGTCACCTGTGGGAGGGTGCAGGGGCAAAGCCCATTGTCCCAGTGGACTCCTTGGGACATGAGGAGAGGCGCGAGCAGGAGGATTTCTTGTTTAACCTTCCACAGTGCGCTCGCGATGGTAAAGAGTGATGCTAATAACCTCGACTCTAGCTTTTTTCATCTAAATTTTAACTCCATGGAGAATTTTCGACTTCCCTGTTTCTCATGAAGATAGGAGGACATAATTTAGGAAGAGTGAGGTCACTTGTTAGTCTGCAAATTTTGAAAGCGGCAATGGAGTATACCTCTCTGTGTCTCTACCAACACATTCCCTTAACTTCCCACCCAGCTGTGGGATTGTCCTGGATTCAGTCTCCACAGTGGCATACTCTCTCCCTTTGGTCATCTGAGTGGATTTATGGAGATCAACTGCATAGCAGAGGTACAGGTAGACATGGTGTTGTCACTGAGAGGAAGCAACAGAATTGTCAGTGACCTCAGAATCTGTATGCAAAAGTCCCAAGTGCTCTACAGGGAGCCCCATCCCACAAAAATTACCTTTTATTTTTTTGGTGGTGGTATTAGGGATGGAATCCAAGGGCATTCTGCCTCCAAGCTATACTCCCAGCCCTTTTGATCTTTTTTATTTTGAAACAGGGTCTTGCTAAGTTGCTGAGGGTCTCGCTAAGTTGCTGAGGCTGGCCTCAAACCCGAGGTCCTCCTGCTTAGCCTGCCAAGTATTGGAATTATAGGCGTGTGCCACTACATCCAGCAAAGGTTACATTTTCAACAACAAAATAACAACAAAAAATCCCACATAGTCCTTCCTCTAGCCTTTCCTGAGTCCTGCAGAAAAGAGAATAGAGAACTCTGGATCAAGTGTTCTCATTTATATCAGGGTCTTCTGAATAAGGCAGAACAGAATTATAGTCTGGGAGAAGACAGGTTGAGTGTTTTTTCAAAGCACATCTTTACCCAGCCAAGTTGCTCAAAATCAGAATCCTCTAGGGCATGCAAAGTCAAGCAGTTACCTAGATCTCTACTATCATGTTCTAGGGGAGCAACCCACCTAAGGAGTCGAAAAGGGGTCTTAGAAAATAAGCTTCCCCAAAGTTTCATTGTGGCCAAACCTAATATATGTATCGTAAACACATACCCACACAAAAAGTATGTTTTATTTACTATTTACTATTGATGACAGAACCTAACAAGTCTTATTAAGATTCTGACTACAGTTTTCAATTTTTTTTTTTGCAGTACAATGTTCATGTCAAACAGTATTACATAAACCCCCAAAATACAAAATCCCCAAACAGAAGTGGTACAATGTGAGGGTCGCATGCTGTGATGTCGTGTGTGTCCTTTGTGAGGATGTACAAGCTGGTGAGAGTGGATGGGCAGCTTTCCCAGAATATCGTTTGAAAATCACTGACGCATTATAAGCTTCTTACTGCCAGAGAAAACTAACACAGGGTCACCTGCCAGGTAAGGAATTCCTCATACATAAAACAAGGTGCTTGGATCAGCCTTCCTTTCTACATGATTCTAGCAATAATGCTTGATGGCTCTCATATCTAGGTTCCTCATAGGGACCAACAGAAACAAAGACGACCATTGCTATGATAATCACTATAATAGATCACACTAAACAAGCTTGGTAGCAAGCTATCTATTTGCCAAAAAAGAGGGAACGAGGGCTTAGTCAGAACAACTTCCGCAATCTTATTTATGTGTTTATTAAATATTAAACATTGAGATTAGAAACAGTGAAATTTTAACTGGAAAAATCCATTGTTACAACAGAAATAACATTGGCCTTGGGACATAAACATTGTTTCAGGTTAAAAAGAAGCTGATTAAAAAGGTTTTATTTCTAAGAACATAAAGTGTGTCTGTCTGCATTCCAGCTTCATCACGGTCTGCGGAAACTAAACCCAAACCAGCCATTTTAATTCAGAAACAATATTTAGGCTGCAGAATGCAGAGCGGCAAATACCCTGCCTTTGTTTAAGATCTCTGAAACAGAGGGGTATTTCCTGTAATGGCATAAATCACACAGCCTCTAAAGTTATGCTGAAGACACCCTTTCGCTCTTGCAGCAATGTACAATTTTGTGGCTGCAATTTTCTCATACTGCTTAATAAAACCCTCTTCTTTTTATCAGAAAAAAAAAGAATAAACAAAAAGCCACTAGCTCCATAAAATGTTCAGGTAACATCACCTACTCACTAGGCATGAGGTATTAATAATTAACTGGTGGTCAGGCACAGTGTGTGAGCAGTCTTCTCCCTCTGGACCTCCACCTGTCAACATGTCACCCGGAAACAGCCTTTGGGTTACAGGAAGGGGCTGCAACTCCCCACTGTCTCTCTCCATAGCCGTAAACACCATCAGAGTCCCACACCTGCACTGACTGGACCACCCCGGGAAGCTCTGCCCTCCCCCTCCCTGCTTTCCTGCCAGCACAGAAATGATCAAGAGCATCTGGTTTTCTCAGGATCACTGGCCACCAAGCTGCCTGCCCAGTACCAAAGGCTGCCCAAACTAAAGGAAATAGGGCAACCAGACAGAAAAAAGAAAAAAAAAAAAGGATGGAGAGCTTCTATCGCAGTCCTGGCTCACACCTTAATCCACTGGACAACCAGTTCCAGCCCCGCAGCAAAGATGGGGTCAGAAAGCTCACTGCCTCTGTGCGAAAATGAATGAACCCTAACCAGATCACATCTACCACAGACTCCGGTGTCTTCTGTGCTGATATTTGCCTGCTGCTTGCGAGAGAGAGAGAAAGAAAACATATACAGTGGTATGACCATCAAATCACCTGCTTATTTTTAGTGATTCAAGGTCAGTGAAAACAGAAACCCTCGTTTTCCATTTTAAACAGTCACGTGTAAAAGGTCACATACTGTAGCACAGTCCTTGATTGGAAAGGTATAGATCTGGAGGGTCAAACAGATCTGGGATCAAATCTTATACTCTACTACTTACTATCTGATCTTGGGCAAGTCAACTAACTGCTCTGGGCTTTCCTTTTCCTCATCTGTAAATGACAATAATAATAATAACACAGACGACGCATGCAGTAGATGTCACTGAAGTGGTATACTGTGTTAGTTCATCTCGTGTTGCTACAATACAACAGCAGCAGCAGGCTCGCTGTGGGAGGTTTACTTAGCTCACAGCATGGCACAGGCTCTGGTGGGCCCCTTGGCTGCAGCTCTGCCTGGCAGATGGCAGTGGCTAGGGTGGGTACTGGAGGAAGGATTGCATGTCAAAAACAGGAAGGCAGAGAGGCTGGGGTCCTACGATCCCTCCTGAGGGCATGCTCCACTGACCTAAGAGCCTCCCACTAGGCTCCGCCTCTTAAAGATTCCACCAGTTTCCACACTACACACTGGGAACTAAGCTCTCAGCATAAAACACGGAGGACAAACCACAGCACGCACTGTTTTAAACATGCAACAGCCACACACAGCACCCGCTCCTGAGCGTCTGTCTATCCTGGGAAAATGAAGACTTATGTTCCCGTAAAACCTGTGAGTGAATGTTCATGGCAACTTGATTTGTAATGGTCAAAAGTTGGAAGCAACAGAGATGCCTCCCAACAGGTGAAAGGTTAAACCATGGACTTCTACTTAGCAATTAAAAAAAAAAAAAGAAACTAGCCGCATGGTGGCACATGCCTGAAATCCCAGTACTTGGGAGGCTGAGACAGAAGGATCAAAGGTTCAAGATCAGACTCAGCAACTTAGCAAGACCCTTAGCAATTTAGAGAGACCCTGTGTCAAAATGAAAAATAAAAAAGGGCTGTGGGTAGCTCAGAGGTAGCTACATCTGGAAGGTATAGGCCTGGAGGCTCTGAGCCTCCAGACAGATCAGGTCATACCTCTGATAGCTCACAGGCAGAATGCCCCTCAGTTCAATCACCAACCCCCACCAAGAAAAGAGGTACAAACTATGGATACATACAACAACCTGGATAAATCTCCAGAGAACTGTGCTGTGAAAAGAGCCAATCCCAAAAGGTTTTTATTTACACATCCTCAAAAATGCAAAATGAAGTATGGATTAAAAATGAAGTAAGAATTAGAAATGAAGTACAAATTAGAAATTAAGTATGAATTAGGAATGAAGTACGGATTAGAAATGAAATAAGGTTTAAAAATGAAGTACAGATTAGAAATGAATTAGGGATTAGAAATGAGGTATGGATTAGAGATAAAGTACGGATTAGAAATGAAGTAGGGATTAGAAATGAAGTAGGGATTAGTGGCTTTAGGGGTTAAAAAGGGACTGGGGTGGGTGTAAGTATAAAAGAGCAACACATGGGAGTCTTGCTGTGGTGAAATCCTCTATTTCTTGACCATATCACCATCAAGCTTTTGAAGGTGATGCTATACTACATTTTGCAAGATGTTACCCTGGGAGCCCGGTGTGGTGGTATACGCTTGTAATCCCAGTACTCAGGAGGCTGAGACAGAGGAACGTGGGTTCACAGCCAGCCTCAGCTACTTAGTGAGGCCCTCCACAACTTAGTGAGACCCTGTTTCAAAGTAAAGAAAAAAAAATAGGGCTGGGGGCATAACTCAGAGGTAGTATGCCCCTGGGTCCAGTCCCCAGTACTGAAAAAAAAAGAGAGAGAGAGAGAGAGAGAGAAAGAAAGAAATAAGAAGTTGCCCTGGGGTCTGGGGTCTGCAATGTAGCTCAGTAGTGGGGTGCACACCCAGTCAGTGTGAGGCCCTGTGCTTAGGAGTCATGAGGCCCTGGGTTTGGTCCCTAGCAAAAGTTTATTTAAAAAAAAGTTCCCATTGTAGGACACTGGATGAAGGCTATGGAGCCTTCTGAACTATTTCTAACTGCATGTGAATTCAAGATCATTAGGTCTCAAAATAGAAGGTTTGATTCAAAGACATAAAAGATAACATATATTTCAAAAGATCATTGCAACAAGGAATGCGCAGAACTGAGCAGCATGGGACGATCACATCACAGAAGCCCCCTGGGAGGTCGGCCCTTGGCCAGGGCAGGGCCACCAAGTGCTCCGTGTGTTTCCCTCTGGACTACGCGGGGGCAGGATGCGCTCTGCTAGGATTCTGCTGTGGGTCAGGTAGAAATGAAATGCCACAAAAAGGGTATGGCTACAATCCAAACACCACTTGGTGCATTTAGCTTCTCTGGAAATCTGGATTTGGGGAGAAATATGTATTATTTCACACTAGCCATCATGAATCCTCATTCTCCTGGTGTTATGGGTTGGCCAGGCACCAGCGGCTTACACTAGTGGGGGTGGGCCTCATTGGAGAAAGTGAGTCTAGGGTGTATCTGTCCCCAGCCCTCTCTCTCTCTGCCTCCAGCCACCACTACATAAGCAGCTTTCCCCCACCATGAAGTTCTGCCTCCTCTCAGGCCCAGAAACAATGGTTCCAGTCAACCACGGTCTGAGCCTCTGACGCTGCGAGCCAGAAGGACCTTCCGTCTTTTTTGGGTTTTTTTGCTGTACTAGGGATTGAACCCAGGGGCATTCTACCTCCAAGCTACATCCCAGCCCTATTTCTTATTCTTTATTTTGAAACAGGGTCTCACTAAGTTGTGGAGAGCCTCACTAAGTAGCTGAGGCTAGCCGCGAACACGGATCCTCCAGTCTCAGCCACCCAAGTACACCTTCCATCTTTTAACATGCTTTCTCAGGCATTCTGTCACAGCAACAGAAAGGTGGGGAACACACCGGGCAAAACTGCAATCCAGACCCAACTAGCTGTATTCCTCAAAAGTGTGAGTGGTGGCGGGCTGCAGGACTGCGATCCAGCTGTCCAAGAGCCAGGGTTCAAAGAGGAGCCGCCACGCCCGACCCGATTAGTTAGCATGCTCTTTCTAGTCAGTGAAGAAACAAACTGGCTAAGCCGGGCCTGGTGGCGCACACCTGTGGTCCCAGTACTTAGGAATACAGGAAGATTACAGGTTCAAGGCCAGCCTCAGAAATTTAGCAAGACCCTGTTTCAAAAATTAAAAGAGCTGTGGGTATAGCTCATAGGTAGAATGCTCCTGGGTTCAATCCCTCCTACCAAAATCAGACCTAGTTAAGAAAGGAATGGTTGCACAGATGAAGAGCCAGAGGACAAGGGAGAACAGCCCGTTCCTGTCCCAGAACCTGCAGACAAGGGGCTGTGAGCAGCTGGGAGCTGGGCAGTGGCTGGTTGGGGTGGGAGTGAGGGAGGAGAGGGCGGCCAAGCCTGTTGGGGTGTGTGGGGACTGTGGGCCAGAGCATGACCTTGGCCTTTTGCAGGCAGTGGTAGCCTTCGTTTCAGTACTGTGCTGTAGGGAATCCCTCTTTTCCCAGAGAGCCACAGCCACTGCTGCCTGGTCAGTGCAGGAGCGAGGGAAAGGAAACTGCACATGCACACACGCCACAGCCTTGCCCCCCATGCATGATGTCTCGGCCTCGAAAACAAGACACTCGTCTCCAGCCTCCCTCCAGGTCTGTGCCTCGGGACACCAGAGCATCTGGGGGCCCTGCTCGAACTCTCCAGTCCTAAATCAGGGCCTGAGAATCCCCGCACCATCCAGATCTCTCCCGTGCCAACACGAATAGGGTAAAGTTGCTTTTTTTCCCCCGTGATCCGCCAGGTGATGTGCTGTGTTGAACCTCCTCCTCCTCTGCAGCCCCGCACTTCTGAAACATGTGCGCTCAGGTTGCATCTACTCAGTGCAAGCCATCTTGGGACAAGCCTTCCCGCCAGAAGCTGAAGTCATTGGAGGGGAAGGAGGGCCGAGGCCCAGCAGGGTCCAGGATGCCTCCTGTGACATAATGAGCCCTGTGCTCCAACAGCGAGGACAGCCGCACTGCAGGAGGTGAGCCCCTGACAGGCAGATCTGGAATCAGTCGCTGGACCCTGTGTCCCAGGAAAGCAGTGGTTCAGTTTCTCGGTGGACACCTGTGGCTATCGGTGGAATCCGGCAGGTGTACTACAGCGTCTCATGGCTGACTGCCTGTATTCCCGGTCTACTTTCTTTGACTATGTTCCTACTGCAAGTAATTATGGCTGGAATCAGTTTGCAATATGCGCTCATCCATATTCAGTTCTTTCCACATCAGGCAAATCTTGCCCAGACCCCCCCCCAAAAAAAAGAGAGACCGATCTGAGGACTCCACATTCATTCCTATATTTTCATCCTCTGATTGTCCAAATGCTTGCGTCTTGATAATACATATTCAAAAGACACGGCTCCAAACAACTAAACCATACATGTAAAAGGAAACAAGAGATCGGATACATCAGACCCACAGACAAGAGCAGCCTGAATGAGTTGAAAGTGCAATGAGTGTTCAGAAAAAATACATAGTGCTGTTCATTTTAAGACATTGAGGAAAACAAAGATTTAAGAAGACCTCAATAAAACATCACAGCGGGGTGGAAGAGGGCACAGGCTTCTTTCCTGGGAGGGCGAGAGCTAGCCTGTAACGCTGGCCTGCCACTTGGGTCTCAGATCTTATTCAAGAAATTATTAAACTACAAAAGGCAGGGAACAGAATTTTGAAATTTCTCCCAATCAGATATTTGGATGAAAGTTGTCTGAGACTGCAACTAATTGGTCTATAAGATTATTATTGCTTTCCTTTTAGTGAAAATCCAAATGTTCAAAAATGACTCTTCCTAGTAATCGCCACCAAGAGTCATTTAGTGTTATTTCCTGGGATTTAATTTCCTGTACCTTCAATATGTTTACATATTCCTTTCTTTTTTCTTTGGGGGGTACTGGGGATTAGAGTCCAGGGGTGTTCTACCGCTAAACTACACCCCCAGCCCTATTTTATCTTTCATTTTGAAACAGGGTCTTCCTAGATTGCTGAGGGTCTCACTAAGTTGCTAAGACTGGCTTTGAACCTGGAATTCCCGTCTTAGCCTCCCAAGTACTAAGATTACAGGTATGCACCACCACACCCAGCTTACTCCTTCTATTTTTTTTTTTTTTTTTTTTTTGCGGTACCGGGGATTGAATGCAGGGGCATTCTACCTCCGCGCCACGCCCCCGGCCCTATTTTTTATACTTTATTTTGAAACTGGGTCTCATGAAGTTGCGGAGGGCCTTGCTAAGGAGAGAGAGAGAGAGAGAGAGAGAGAGAGAGAGAGAGACAGACAGACAGGGAGAGAGAGAGTGAGAGAGCTGAGGCTGGCCGCGAACCCGGATCCTCCGGTCTCCGCCTCCCAAAGTACTGGGATTACAAGCGTGCGCCACCACGCCCGGCTTCCTTCTATTTTTTAAAACAAAAATAGCCATGAACTAGTACATCATACTTTCATTTTCTCTCTATTCTTAACAATATAACTTAGTGTTAATTTCATGAGACCATAAATAGCATCCTCATTCTTTTTGTATGGCATCATAGTATTCTCCTGAAAGGACAGAGCACAATTTATATAACTAGTCCCCTATTGATGGACACTTAGGTTAACTCAATTATTTTCCTATTACAAAAGAAGGCTGCAGTTAATAGCCTTATATCACTTCATTTATTTGCAAGAATATCTGGACAGATCAGCTGGGTCTCCTTGGCTGGTTGCTTCTAGGAGGTGCCAGGAGACCAGAGGTGGGAGGCCAAGGTGCCTCTTTCCCGTTCCGGTATTGTTTTAGTACCGGTTTCTCATGGTGGTTACGGATTACAGGCTCTTTGGCGGTCCCCAGCTCTGACTCTCACTGAGCTCCAGTAGCACCATTTTCTTCGTGGCTTTGGTCCCAGGGATGCCAACAGCTTCTTGCTGTGGCTACCTCTGAATGTCACACCTTGCCTTCTTTGTCCCCTGAATCTGCCACTACCCTTATAAGTTATCCCCTCACTTAAATCTCTTCATCTGAACTATTTGGGGAGAATGTTTGTTGTTCTTCTGTTTTACTGAGACCCTAACATGCCATATATCTTGCCTATTTTCTATTAGGTTGCTGATCTTTTCATGTTGATTTATAATTGTAGGAGTTTGTTATTCATTAAAGCAACAGTGGGCATGTTTCTCTAAAGGGCCCGTTTTTAATCACTGTGACCAAAATTCCTGACAAGCACAACTTAGAGGAGGAAAGGTTTATTGGGGCACATGCTTTCAGTCCATGTCAGCCAGCTTCGAGGCAGAACCCAAGGTAGCAGGGCACATGGTGGAGAAAAGCTGCTCTCAGCCATGGCGGCTGGAAGCAGAGAGAGCAAGAGGAGGAGACCAGTGACATAAACAGTTCCCAAGCCACACCCCCAGCGACCCACCCTCTCCAGCCAGGCCCCATGTCTGAAACTTGCTGGATTGGAGATCATGCTTTCAATGCATAAGCTTTTTGGGGATATTCTAGACCCAAGTCATAACAGAGCCAGACAATAAACATTTCCGGATTTGTGAGCCAAAAGGTCTACTACATCTATCTGCTCGATTCTGCCAGTGTAGGGTGAAAAGAGCCGCAAGCAATATGCAGAAGACTGAGCGTGGCTGTGCTCTGAGAAAACCTGGTTTGCAAAAACAGGTAGCAGGCTAGACTGGGCACAATCTCAGCCCTAGGGAAATTATCCTTTCTCTGTGATATGAGCTGCACACACTTTTCTCCCAGTTTAGTTGATAATGTTCCTTACATAAGTATTGCCATGCAAAGTGTTTAAAAAAATTTTTTTACAGTACTGGGGATCGAACCCAGGGGCATTCTACCTCTGAGCTACACCCCCAGCCCTCTATTTTTTTATTCTTTATTTTGAAACAGGGTTGCGCTAAGTTGTGGAGGGCCTCTCTAAGTAGCTGAGGCTAGTGGCGAACCTGGATCCTCCAGTCTCAGCCTCCCAAGTACTGGGATTACAAGCTGCGCCACCACGCCTGGCAAGAATTTTCATTTTAACACAATGGGATTTACTGCTCTTTATGCCTTCTGGTTTTTATGTTACACTTAGAGAACAAAGAGTTAATAAAACCACAAGAAACTTAAGGAAGAAAGACTTAATCCAAATCCATCAGCCCAGGAGTCTTCTCAATGAGACCACTATTCAGCCTTCTAACCCATTTCACAAATAGAATCTTTGATGGAAGACAGAAGTATAAAACAGTGCAAGCCCCTGGCAGAAGCAGAAAAGCTCCCACTCCCAAGGCAGCCCGGAGCTCCAAGGCCACAGGACTCTAGACCTTAACACAGCCTCTCTACATGCAAACTAAGGACTCTTGGGATGAGAAAGCAGCTTCCCATGTCATGGCGATGTGAAATCCCAGGGATCTCCCATTCTCTCAGGCCTCCCCATCCCCAGCATTGCGCTCACATCCTGCCTGGGAGACCTCGCTACGCTCTTTTGAGCGCGCACCCAGTGCTTCCATGCAGACCCACACTTGGCTTTCGGCATGAACCTGCTCCAGGGTCTCCAGGCTCTGGAATTTAGTTTGTAGTGAATTTGGTTTTACCTTCTACAAGTTAAAAACAAGTATCTTTGTGAGAATCTTGTCAGTAGAAAAAGGCAAAGTTCAATATTACCTATTTAAATACCTGC
The DNA here is from genome assembly GCA_004027185.1 of Glis glis. Classification (NCBI taxonomy): domain Eukaryota; kingdom Metazoa; phylum Chordata; class Mammalia; order Rodentia; family Gliridae; genus Glis; species Glis glis. Next base: position 17,216 of record PVJS01018136.1, on the reverse strand, counting down.
TACTTACAAAAACTGTGTAAGGGGGGCCTCTTGGCGGGGTGGGGGGCAGCACATTGGATATTCAAATCTCCACTAGGGTTGAACATTTTGAAGAAGCTGACACAGTTATAGCTGAAGGAACAAAACACGGATTGAAGAAATTTGAAGGTTTCAGCATGGATTTGCATTCTAAAAAATACAAATAACAATACTTAACAACAATTTGAAACTTCTCATTTGAATTATTAAAATAAATCCTTGGAATTGTAGTAGGTTGCACTGTCCATAGCAGAACAAATTTACTCCTATTTAGATGTTCTTCTCAACATAAATGTGTATGTGGAGAGGTATATTTTATTTATATGTTCATCCAGATATAAACATGGGTATATGCAGACAAATACCCACCCCATCTCATATTGCCTACAAAATTCACATTAGAAATGTTGCTGGGTGTGGTGGCTCACACTTGTAATCCCAGTACTTGGGAGGCTGAGACTGGAGGATTCTGGTTCGTGGCCAGCCTCAGCTACTTAGTGAGGCCTCCGCAACTTAGTGAGACCCTGTTTCAAAATAAATAATAAAAAAAATAGTGCTGAGGGTGTAGCCCAGAGGAAGAATGCCCCTGGGTTCAACCCTGGGTACTGCAAAAAAAAAAAAAAAGAAAATATATGTTTACAGCCAGGTGTGGTGGCCCACAGCTGTGATCCCAATACTTGGGATGCTTAGACAGAAGGATTGCAGGTTGGAGACCAATCTCAGCAACTTAGAGAGACCCTCAGCAAATGAGTGAGACCCTGCTTCAAAAAAAAAAAGGCTGGGGGTGTAGTCAGAGGTAGAATGCCCCAGGTTAAATCTCCAGTACAAAAAAATAAATAAATAAATAAAAGAAAGAGATGAAAAAAATGTATGTTTAGCAAAGCCAACATATGAAACCAAAGTGGCAAAGGTAAATATAGACTTTGGGGGAAAAGAAAGACTGTCCCTTGTACCTCAACATCTAGTACAACACTGATGAAGGTCTGAGGCAGCCTTTGAAATGTGACTGTAGGATCGCCATACTTACATTCCTCAAACTGACACTTACAAACTGGTCAGAGACCTCATGTCTTAGTTTACAAACTGATTCAATAAATTCCATCAAGCAGCTAATGTGTAGAAGGTCATGAGGGATTGAAAGAGGAGGAGACTGGGTGACACTGCCACTGAGTCACAAGGTCAATTATGTCATGATCACAAGAGGCGTGCTGTCAACACAGGAGCCTGGACAGGTGCTTTCTTAGTCGCCAAGGTCCCTGGTAAGGGGGCAAGGTCACAGTTCAATTCTCTCTAATATTTCAAAGATACAGGTCAAGCCTCAGAGCTCTCAACATCTTACCACTATATCAGAAAAGATAATGGAGCCGGGTATTGTGATGCACCCCTGTAATCCCAGTACTTGGGAGGCTGAGATAGGAAGATCACAGGTTTGAGTCCAGTCTGTACAACTTAGAGAGACCCCCAGCAACTTAGCAAGACCTTGTTTGAAAATAAAAAATAAAAATGGCTGGGGGGTGTTGCTCAGAGGTAGAATTCCCCTGAATTCAATCTCCAGTATCACACACACACACACACACACACGTAAGCCGTCTGTAGCCAGAACAAGCAAATACTCTATGTATACTAAGAAAATGGTGATTTCTAATTTGAGAAGAGAATTGGAGTTATAACTTCTTTTGCAATGAATGCAGATGGATTGATGCCTAGCTAAATTTAGACAGTATGGGATCTTTTTCAGAAAATAAGAGTGTGACCAAATACATATGCCTTATTCATAATTTGTATCCCTAGACAAAACTACAATGAGAAGAGCCACTGTTTCTGAGCTAACTTAGGGAATACCTGGGGCAAGCACTTTCTCTAACACTTACAGTGCTCATTACATAATCGAGGAAACAGGGTCCAAAAGGTTAAGGAAACTGTCCTCGGCCTTATGACTCATAAAGAACATCTAGAACGGGACCCCCAAGCACATAGGCTTTCAAAGGCTGTGTTCTAGCAACAGAAAGCTGCAAGGTAAGTTATCTGCACATTATGGAATACACAGCCAGAAAGGAAGCAGGTCACTATTTCCCCCCAAACTCTACACTTATGTAGACGATCCTTTGCACTTCTGATCTTCTCCAGTGCTAACTAATATTGATAAGATGCTCCTCTGCATTCACACATATATAGTTAATATTGTGAGAACAGGGAAAATTAAGATAAGAAACACATTCATATGACAAGAAAAAATAGAGGGTCGAGTGGAACCCATGGGAAATTTACCAGAATAGAGTCATAATTCAAGAATCATATACTGTGCTCAGTTTGGCAGCAAATACACTAAAGTTGAAGCGATAAAGAGAGAAACTGGCTGGGCCCCTGGGCAAGGATGATAAGCAAATTCATGAAATGTTCCATATTTCTGTTAAGGTTAGATTGAAAAAAGAAGTTCTAGTGTGCTACTGCACAGTAGGGTGACCATGGATAACAATAAGGAACTACAAATATGTGTACTTCTTATGTACCTGATAAAAATACACTTAGATTTTAAAAAAGAACCATATACTCAGACTGTCTACAGATCCCTAACGGCAAATTGAGCAATGAGGAGCACAGCAGCTTCTATGGGTGTGCACTTCAGATGATAAAATATTCAGCAGTAACTGAATTTCCACTCCTCTTGAGCAGCATTCAATTATCTACCCACATGAAATGATTTGACATTATCAATGAATTGAGTCTAAAATAGGCACCTCATGCAATGTCTTCAGGTAAAAATGTTTTTCCTGCCAGGTGTGGTGGTGCACACCTGTCATCCCAGTACTTGGGAAACTGAAACAGGAGGATTGCAGGTTTGAAGCCAGCCTCAGCAACTTAATGAGGCCCTCAGCAACTTACTGAGACCCCGTTTTAAACAAAAAATAAAATAGGGCTGGGGTGTAGCTCAGAGGTAGAATGCCCCTGGGTTCTATCCCCAGTACCCACACACACACATATGTTTTTCCTATCCCTCAAGAAGAAATTGAAGCTGTATTCACCAGTCATTCGCGTAATGCTGTTTCCTTTGGATAGACGCCCTTTCCTCCCCTTTTCTGGTAAGCGTTCCCTTAATCTTTAGGACTAAGCTGCAAACTCAATTCTTAAAAGCTTCCCTGAACTCCATCAAGTCTTCTTCCCTCCTGACCCCCATCCCAGGGAACTGATTCAGCCTTTACCAAAGTTGTGACCATGTATCTCCCTGACTTCTCTTTCTCTGAACTAAGTTCTTTGAGACCATCGCCAGGGCTCTGAACAGTGCCTGCTCTCTTAATAAATTATTCCCTGGGATAAATGAAAAATTGTATGGCCCAAATGACCCAACACCATTTCCAAAACACACTGGGAATTTTTTTTGGTCTCTTTTTTTCAGTCATTCTCACTCCTTCTTTATCCTTACCCTTAACTATGTACAAATAAGTGTATGAACACATGTGCTTAAGAACACACACACACCATCCATTTGGTCTAGTTCATGATTAACAGCCACGGTCACTATCTCTCATGTCAAAAATAGGAAAAGAGGAACAAAAAAATTTAAGAATTTCTGATAATTCATAAGAAACAACATAATCCCCCAAAGTCTTACCATGTACTGCTGCCTTTCAATTAAACAAATATTCCCTGAGCACATATCACCAGGTAAAGTACCATAAGTAAGTAAACATTAGGTAAAAATTAAGACACTCATATATTCTAAACACAAAATTCTTGAATACAACCAGATACATCCAAACAGTCCAGAAAAGAAAAATTAAGTGCTACACATATTTAAGCTATATCTTAGGATAGGAGCAACACTACCAAAACAATTGTTTTAATGGGGAGATGGCCTGAAATACAGGGAACAACTCAATGGGATATATGTGTGGCTCTCAGTCCTTGGACAGATCATGGGACAAAAACTAAACACACGTGTTGTTCTGCAGGGCAGAGGTCTGTGATCAAGAGTCAGGCCTGACTTGGAGCCAGACACTGGATGATAATTTGATAAATGCTGTTTACCTTTAAAATGTGATTAAACAGCATTTGTAATAAACATGCTTAGAAAATGATGAATAATGTATCATATGTGCAGTAAAGGATAATAGGAAGTAATTGTCTATGGGGTAGTTTTTCCTTGGCAGTGGCCCAAAGCCATTACACTGTTTTTCCATTTCTCATGAACACTGGAGTTAGATTTCAGCCAGAGGCAGAACTACCCAGTGCAGGGAATGTGGGGAGGACCTCAGGCCCATCCACCAGCAACCTCCAGAGCCCCAAGCAGAGGCGAGCCCATGGGCAGTCCGTGTAGGAGCAGTGGAGGCTCAGGGCGGCTCCTGGTGAAGAGGGTGGCCTTCCTGGAGTGCTTGGTTCAGTGATGTTCTCTGGCAACCTGCTTAGTGAGACTTTGACTTTAAAAATGGAAAGAAATGATTCCACAAAATGACACATCCAACTTTCTTCTAATTCAATAGCTTCACGAATAATACTAACCACAGACCTACTTTGAATTGATTCACAGCAGTTTTTTTCTAGATTAAAGTGAGTTCATTGTGCAAAAAAAAAAAACACTACTTGGGTTTAGTTCTTAGCTCAAGTTTGGACTCATGAGCCAATTTATAGAAAACAGCGTAGGCAAGTCCACATCCACACATACTGACCTAACTCGCTCATGATGAATACACTGGTGTCCACACTGCAGTAAGAATCAGGACTCCACGTAAACAAGAGATAAAACGTGATGTCTATTTTATCTTCAGAGAAATGCACACAACCCCATTGAGGAAGCTCTTTAAAGACCTCAGCTGAATGGTGGTGTGGGATGAGAATCTACAGGTACATTAAAAGCAGAACTAATCCAGAGGAGCTGGCTCTGCCTCTTACTTGGCCGAGAGGCTGGGGCAAGGCCATGGGTCAATGAGAACAAAACACACCCAAACGATTTTCCACCAGGATAGTTTCATGAAAAACTCTATTCTAATCAAGGCTGAAGAACAGAGGTAATGAGGCTCCTGATGTAAACAAGAACTTAGATCAATAAATAAGACTAGTAAAGCTGGACATGGTGGCGCACACTTGTAATCCTAGTACTTGGGAGGCTGAGACAGGAGGATCACAAGTTCAAGGACAGCCTCAGCAAGTAGTGAGACTCTCAGCAACCTAGCGAGACCCTATTTCCAAATAAAAATAAAATAGGGCTGGGGGTGTAGCTTGGAGGTAGAATGGCCCTGGGTTCGATCCCCAGTGTCACACGCACACACACACACACACACACAAAAAGTCTAGTAAAAACACTTAAGTAGGAAAGACAAAAATTGCTTAAATATGATAGACATTTTAGTAAAATTCAACAGTGATGTAATGCTAAGTGGTGAAATATTATAGCCATCTTTAATTAAAATAAGAATTTTTATAAGGACAACTATTATTAACTTCTTTTTTTCTTTTGGCAGTACTGGGGATTGTAGTTAGGGGTGCTCTACTACTGAGCTACACACCCAGCCCTTTTTAAAAAATTTTTATTTTGAGCCGGGCGTGGTGGCGCACGCTTGTAATCCCAGTACTTGGGAGGCTGAGACAGGAGGATCTGGGTTCGCGGTCAGCCTCAGCTACTTAGTGAGGCCCTCTGCAACTTAGTGAGACCCTGTTTCAAAATAAAGAATAAAAATTAGGGCTGGGGGTGTAGCTCAGAGGTAGAATGCCCCTGGGTTCAACCCCCAGTAACACACACACACACACACACACACACACACACACAAAAGTCAAAGCTGGGCTTGGTGGCACATGCCTTTAATCTCAATACTTGGGAGGTTGAGACAGGAGGATCACAGGTTCAAAGCCAGCCTCAGCAACTTAACAAGGCCCTCAGCAACTACGTGAGACCCTGTTTCCAAATAAAAAATAAAACAGGGTGGGGGGTGTAGCTTGGAGGCAGAATGCCTGGGGTTCAATCCCCAATAACATATACACACACATACACACACACACACACACACACACACACACACACACACACACAAGCAGTCCATATCATATGGTATCACAGGATACATTTAACAAAAAATATCTCAATATGAAAAATTAGATTATTGAACATAAAAAATAAATGAACAAATGGGCAAACATTTTTTTTTTTGTGGTACCGGGGATTGAACCCAGGGGCGTTCTACCTCCGCGCTATACCCCCGGCCCTATTTTTTATACTTTATTTTGAAACCGGGTCTCATGAAGTTGCGGAGGGCCTCACTAAGTAGAGAAAGAGAGAGAAAGAGAGTGCTGAGGTTGGCTGCAAACCCGGATCCTCTGGTCTCTGCCTCCCAAAGTACTGGGATTACAAGTGTGTGCCACCACACCCGGCCAAACATGTTTTTTAAAGAGGATATTAGTGTCTATTAAAATGTAAATGTAAAGCTTTCTGATTTGATACATGGATTGTGTGTATGTGTGTATGGGGGGTACTAGGGACTGAATCCAGGGGCATTGTACCTCTGAACTACATATCCGGCCCTATTTTATTTTTTATTTTAAAGCAGGGTCTAAGTTCCTGAGGCTGGCCTCAAACCCATGATCCTCCCGTCTCAGCCTCCCAAGTACTGAGATTACAAGTGTGTACCACCATGCCTGGCTGATACATAAATTTAATCCCATATACTCCAATAGGAATCCAGTAGTGGTTTTCTTCTTTAACTTGGTAAAGTACTTCTAAAGTTCATTTACAACATTGATACAGATGAATAGTTCAGAAAATTGTGCAGAAGAATCATGAGGACTGCTTTGCCAAATACCAAACTTACTATAAACCACAAAAAAGAAAAGAACAGAGATACAAGGATAGAGAAGTGGAACAAGTAACCAGAGAGAAAAAAAAGCCAAGGGTTTATCGAAACAATGATTTTTTTTTTTTTTTTGCGGTACTAAGGATTGAACCCAGGGGCATTCTACTTCCGAGCTACATCCCCAGCCCTATTTTTTTATTCTTTATTTTTTTGAAACAGTGTCTCACTAAGTTGCGGAGGGCTTTACTAAGTAGCTGAGGCTGTCCCCGAACCCGGATCCTCCAGTCTCAGCCTACCAAGTACTGGGATTACAAGCGTGTGCCACCACGCCCCGCCGAAACAATGCATTTCAAAGGCGGCTTTTCCACTGTGAAGTAGATAATATTATCTAAATTATATAGATAATACTAATAAGTTACCTAGATACTAATATTATCTAGGTAATAGCTGTACCTACTTTACATGATTGTTGTAACAAGTCAAAGTAGATAATGCACCTAAGCAAAAATTATATTCTTAAAGTTCAAAAAAACCAAGTTATAAAGTAAGGTCTACAGTGGGATTTCATGGTCAAGGAAACCAAGACCTCGTCTTGTTTACTGTTGCGGGTACAACCTGCCCTTGCCCATCTGTGATGGTTCTGGTCACACAGGAGACGGTCATGATTACTTCAGTGATCTTTGGATGCGGTGCACAGTGAGACTGGCCGGTGGGGCAGAAGAAGACTATAGCAGGCATGTGACAGGATCTAGAAATGCCCTAAGAGACTGAGACAAAGACAAAGAGAGACAGCAAAGAGCAAGCGTGCTAGGGCGCTTGCCAGCAAGGATGTGAGCCCACCAAGGCCGCACCAAGGATAGTCCTAGTTACAGACCACAGTTACCTTCCTTTGTGTGTGAGGTGACTCCACAGTGACTTTCACTTGCAGAGTCTAATAAGCACACAGTATGTACTTAATAATAATCAAATGAACTGGGCTGGGATTCTGTCTGTTATGTTAATTGGAAAGCAAATTAGCATACCAAGTAAAGGGGCAGAAGACATAAGATCACATTGTAAATTACCATTTTCTAATATGTAAGTCAGCCTAGGAAATTCTTCTCACTCCCACTCAGTGGCTCACAAAATCTTTGGAGAAGCAAGGCATATCCATCTAAATGTTTCAATTAGTTACCATTTAAATATCTCACTAATAAATACTGGCCTCAATTAAGATCAAATATACAAATTTCAGATAAAAGTAATAAATACTGGCCAAAGTCAAAACAGAAATTGACTGCAGTATCAATACAGAAAAGAACTTGACATTAGCAGGAGAGAAAATGGTAAAGGTACTAATACGCCCACCAGACAGCCTTTCACAGATTGCATGCAGATGAGAGTCACAAATGCTAACACGCTGTTCTTTTCACCTCAAGAGGGAAGATCAGACCGCAGGCCTTCATTAGACCCAAAGTCATGTCTGGAATTTTTCTTTCTCTAATTAAAAGTATCATTAGAAGTAGTAGCCCCATCACGATCTCCAGCCAGGTAGACTCAGTAAAAAACACACACACACACACACACACACACACACACACACACACACACTCCGTAGAGATAATTTTAGCTAATGATGAATTCAAAGAGGCTCAATATACCATATACTTGTCAAGATACGGCCACCAGATAGATTAAGAGGAAGGTGTCATGCACAAGAGGCCAGACAGAAGATGAAGGTCTCAAGGACAGGTCAGACTAGAATGATCTAAGGGGAATGGAGACAGCAGATTGGGTGTTTAGATCTGAAACTGTGAGGACCGAGAGCTTGTCGTAACATTTTTATGTCGCACCCGTTGCATGGTGTGTCTGTGTGATTACACAGTTGCACACAGGCATATAAACAAACTGAGAGGGAGCGAGAGACTGGTAGGTTTATGGTTTAAAGGAGTTGAGCAAAGCCAGTGTCTCAACTATCAACCATGAAATTACATTTTAATACTATCCCTTATTGACTAAGAACTCAGAATTGCTTGGGACAAATAGTTAAACTGACAGAATAAATTATCCAGGTGGGGAGAAACTAGAAATGTCATTAGGATTCTATGATGAGAGCTAAAGGATGGACAGACTCTAGAGCACAGGCCCTCCATCAGAAGGTTAGGAAGAGGGCCACGTCCTGCGTATGCTTCACTGGAAGGGTGAGATCACTGCCGCGCACAGCGCGGTGTTCATTTCTTTTTTAATATGCAGGGGAGGGAGTCACACAGAAGCTGGTCATCATCTAAAACAGAGTAAAATTACACCCAATCATTACATTCAAATCATGTAACTAAGACTAACATGAGTCACTCTCCCTTTTAAATTAATTTCTAGCTTCCATCACTGATGCTGGAAAAATTTAGCAATTAAACTGAAAGCCATAAAACTAATTTCTTCTACAGTACCAAAAAAAAGCAAGAAAATGTAATTTCATCTCTCTTTGACCTAGATTATGCCAATTACTTCAGATATTTTATTTTCCATACGTATCAGAATGTTCAAATGATACAGAGGCGTCTCGGAAGACTGTGCCTCATTCCGGAATGGTACTCTCTCTAAACAGCAAACTTCTCTATTAATCATTCTGAACACTGCATGCTCACAAAAGTGAGCAAAATTGAAAGCAAGCACTTTCCAAAAATAAATGACCAACTAAATCATAAAGGCAGATTTGAATTTTTTTTCCATCAGCCCCTGCTGGTATGATCACAAAATGTAAAAGACCAGATGATTTTGCATAAATCTAGCTCTTCGCATTTCTTAGAAAAAGTCCAGCTTTAATGAAGTCATAATGATCTGGATAAAATGCATCTAATTAGATTACAACCCACAACGTAAAACAGCTGCACTGTGCCTTTTAACATTCTCCTCTCTGAAGATCAGAGGATTGGAAAGGGATTATAAAACAGCCCATTCATTTTTCTTGTCTTTTAAAGGAAAGAACCACTAGGCACAACTGAAGTTGTAGGCAACTTTTATCAACTGAGATCCAAGTCGGCCATATTTTGAGTCTCACGGGTATGTCAAAGGATGGCATGGGAGGGCACAGCTCCAGGGAATTCTAGTGACTTCCTGCATGATGCTGACGGTACCAACATATTTTATGTTTAATGGTATCTAGATGAGACAGACAAGAGAGGAGAAGAAAAAAAAAACAAACAAAAAACAACAACCAGGACTGACTGAAATGCACAGCAGAGATTCCCCTAACGTGATTATCTAACGACAAGCAAGTCCACTGTGAGTTTGAGATGATCACTAAAGATCAGTCTATTCACCCTCAGGTGTATCTATCCATTCAGGTGGCTCCTATGTGTGATCTGGCTGCAAGAGAAGGAGGTGAGAAATGGGCATGCAACAATTGCCTAGAATTTCTTCAAATATATGACTATACAAACCCAAATGTATTATCTTGAGTACTAGAGACTAAGAGCATGGCCTCTGGGGTGCGTAGTCTACCTCTGAGCTACACCCAAAGCTCTTTTTATTTTTTAAGTTTTCTGATGGTCTTGCTAAGTTGCTGAGGCTGGCCTTGAACCTGTGATCCTCCTATTTCAGCCTCCCAAATACTGGGATCATAGGCATGTGACATCATGTTGGGTGAGAATGGACTGCCTCTGAATCCCAGTTCTAACATTTATGAGCCCTGTGGCTCTCCCAGTTACCATGTTTAAACATGGGGAAAACAATGCATGTTCATAGGGTAATTATAGTGGATTAAGTACAAAACACTGTGGACTCAGCCTGGTCTAGAGTAGATGTTCAATAAATTAAACCACAATCAAAAGAGACAAGCATATCTGAGAGAAATTAAATAAGATCACTAAATAAATGAAGAGATACACCATGTTCATAGATTGGAAGATTCAATATTCAGATGATCACCGAAGTCATCTATATTCAATACTATTTCAATCCAAATATCAGCAAGCTTTTAAAATAACCAACAAGCCAATTCTAAAATTTATATGAAAAGGATTTGACCTTAAAGTAGTCAAATCACCTGGCATGGTGGCACACACCTAAAATCCCAGTACTTGGGAGGCTGAGACAAGAAGATGGCAGGTTCGAGGTCAGCCTCAGCAAATTAGCAAGGTCCCTTAGCAACTTAGTGAGACCCTGTTTAAAAATAAAAAATAAAAGGGGTTAGGGGTATAGCTCAGAGGTAGGATGCCTCTGTGTTAAACCTCTAGTACCAAAAATAAATAAAGCCAAATCAATTTTTTTGAAAAGGAAAAAAAAATTACAGGGCATTCACTTCTTGACTTCAATACTTGCTAAAAAGCTACATTAACCAAGATGTTGGGGCATTGGAGAAAGGACAGAATCTAGAATCCAGAAATACACCTACACACATGGTCAACTGATTTGCAACACAGATGCAGAGGCAATCCCTGGGGAAAGGAAAGTCCCCTCAACAGAGGAGCAAGAGCACTGGATGCCCGTGTGGTGAATGAGCACCAGCCCAAACTTCACACCATACTCAAAGTCAACTGAAAGTGGACTTTACATCAAGACGTGAAAGGAACTGAAAAATCCTCAAGGAAATCTTTGTGACTTTCCATAAGAAAATGTTTCTTAAATAAGAAAATAAAACCTGGGATGGTAGATGGATAGATGGGTGAGAGGGACAGGAGGTGAGCAAGAGGGTACACACTCGGGCACCAAGAGAAAAGTCAGCTACTACGGTGATGGGGATGCCACCCAGAGGAATATCACTGAATCTGCCCGACTCACAGTGTGCTGCTCAACTCTAATCTCCAGGAGAAATGGAAACATAACACCCTCACAAAGCCAATGCCCAGGAAATGGCCAAGGGCCACAGCAGAAACCATATTAAGTTCTTATGCTCCATTTGTCCAAACAATAGGTCCAAGTACAACACACACAGGGGTTCAGCGTACAGGAGGATTGCTGGTCACTGAGAGCCCCTCTGCGTCCTGACAGGTGTCTACTGGTGGATCCAGGCAAGTGCAATGAAGTTTAGTGAACAGCAAGTGGGCATCATTGGGAACTGGACTTGGGCCTTCGCCATGCAAAGAAGTCAGCAGCATCTGGGTTCTGTTAGGTGGACAATATCACCATGGCCATACAGGAGCTGCTAAAGGACCACCAGAGCCAGGTGTGTGGCACCGTGGTGTGATTGGTCTGGGCCACACAGAGAGCACATGATAAAGCGCCATTGTTCAAAAAAACAAAAAATAAAATAGGGCTGGTGGTGTAGCTCAGAGGTAGAATGCCCCTGGATTCAATCCCCAGTAAAAAACACATGCGCATGCACACACGCATGCACACACACACACACACACACACACACACATACACACACACACACACACACACACAAATATAAACCCCAGTCACATGCCCCAGTGCCCAACCCTGTGGCTGTATCTGATCTGATCTCTTACTTGTTTTCTCAACTGCCAAATTGAGATAACAGCTGCATCCACCTCAAAGGGCTTTTGTGATTGAAAAGAATTACAAAATGGATGTGAAGGACTTAACATAGCATAAGGGGTATAAGAAACTCTCAGTAAATATCGCCTCCTCCTTCTCCATAAACTCCATTTGTAAGAGTGAAGTGCAAAAGTGTAGTGTCCATGAAAAAGAAAATGAGCTTCTTAGGTAGCTGCATTCACTGATGTTTTCCTTCCTCCCTACCTCCCATCCTCTCTCCCACATGTATCACTGTTCCTCACATACAGTTTTTGCATTAAAAATGTATCATGGATACAGATGGCAAATAAGCAAATAGAAAGATGTTCCATGCCATATGTCATCAGAGAAATGCAAATTGAAATAAGCAGATACCACCCTGTGCCTGTTAGAATGGCCAAAGTCCAGGACACTGATGACACCAAGTGCTGGTGAGGAAGGAGGGCGACAGGAACTCTAATCCACTGTGGGTGGGGATGCAAAGCGACTCAAACACTCTGGAAGACAGTTTGGCAGCTTCTTACAAAGCTAAGCACACTCTTCCCACATGATCCAGCAATCTACTCCTTGCTATTTGCCTCAAGGAGCTGAAAACTAATTTCTACACCAAATTCTGCCTGTGGATGCTTATAGTGGCTTCATTCCTGATTGTCAAAACCTAGAAGCAACCAAGGTGCCCTTCAGAAAGTGAAAGGACAAACATGATATATCCAGACAAGGTAGTGTCACTCAGCACTGAGAAGAAATGAGCTGTCATGCCATGAAAAGACATGGAGGAACCTTAATTGCACATCACTGAGTGAAGGAGGCCAACCTGAAAAGGCTGTACATGTACCGTATAATGCCAACCAGATGATGTTCTGGAAAAGACAAACTATGAAGACAACGGAAAGATTAGTACTTGCCAGGGATAACGGGGAGGAGAGATGAGCAGATGAACATGGAGAACATTAAGGGTAGACAAACTGCTCTGTATGACACGATAATGGTGGATATTTGTCAACATACATCTGTCAAAACACATAGAATGTACAACACCAAGAGTGAACCCTAAGGTACACTATGGACTTTGGGTGGTAATGGTGTGTCCATGCAGGGTCACCAACAGTAACACATGTACCAGCTGATAGTGGGGGAGGACACGCATGAGTGGGGAGAAATATATGGCATATCTTTGTACCTGCATTTATTTATTTATCTATTTATTTATTTATTTATTTATTTATTTATTTATTTATATGGCACTGGGGATTAAACCCAGGGGAATTCCACCTCTGAGCTACATCCCCAGCACTATTTTTAATTCTTTATTTTGAAACAGGGTCTCACTAAGTTGCCGAGGGCCTCACTAAGTAGCTGAGGCTGGCCGCGAACCCAGATACTCTGGTCTCAGCCTCCCAAGTACTGGGATTACGAGTGTGCGCCACCATGCCCGGCTCTATACCTGCTTTTAAATTTTGCTGTGGACCTAAGATCTCTCCATAAAATAGTCTTTAGGAAACATGTGTGATGTAAATATGAATGATGGAAGCAAATCCCAGGCAGTGACCCAAGGCAGTGCTTGTCTTGTGAAATAATCAATGACCCATTTGGCTTTGGCAGAATTGAGTCTTTTCCCTGCCTTTCTCTTCCTAGGGAATTAAAACTGTACACTTTCTCAAATGCTTGGAAGATTCCCTTCCAAAAGCCAAAATGAGGAAGATTCCACAAGCCTTTTGATATCCAAATACAACAGCTGGAGTCTGAAGGGCCAGAGAAATACACTGTGCTGTTCCACAGAAGTTAAATGGTAAGAGCTCAGAAAAGCAAAGCCATCACCATTATCATCACCATCGTCATCATCATAACCACCACCATCATCACCATCATCATCACCACCATCACCATTATCACTACCACCATCATCACCATCACCATCATGATCACCGCCATCATGATTACCGCCATTATCATCACCACCATCATCACTGTCATTGTTATTATTTGGTTCTGGGGTTCTGAACCCATGGGTATTCTACCTCCAAGCTACACCCCCAGCCCTTTTTATTTTGAAATAGGGTCTCACTAAGTTGCTAAGGCTGGTCTCAAACATTTGATCCTCCTGTTTCAGCCTCCCAAGTGCTGGGATTATAAGCATGTGCCACCACACCGGACACAAAGCCATTATTATTATTATTATTATTTTTACAGTACCAGGGACTGAACCCAGGGGCATTCTACCTCCAGGCTACACCCTATTTGTTATATTTTGAAACAGGGTCTCACTAAGTTGCAGAGGGCCTCACTAAGTAGCTGAGGCTGGCTGCAAACCTGGATCCTCAGGTCTCAGCCTCCCAAGTACTGGGATTACAAGCGTGTGCCACCACGCCCAGCTCAAAGCCATTATTATTAAGGAAACAAAAATTGGTGGAAAATTTTAAAATTATATAGTACAAAGAAGGGCTTTTAAGTGTAATAAAAGTAATGTATAGATAATAGGGCATGGCTGGAGGAGGTAGGTCACTGGGGATGTGGCCTTGGGGACTATATCTGTCCCTGGTGGCTTCCTGTCTTTCTGCTGCCAGCCACCACTGAGTTGAGCTCGGCTTTTCTCTGCCACACTGTGCCGCCATGCTGTCTGCCTTGGGAGTCAGCCAACTATGGACTGTACCTCTGAAACTGTGAGCCAAATAAACCTTAACTCCTCTCTGCTGTTTGTGTCAGGCATTTTGGTCATAGCAATGGAAAAGCTGGCTAAAACATGTAGTATTTTTTCAAAGCTTAAATTCTTTCTGGACCAAGGCAGGATATAAAAAATATGTATACAGTCCCAGAGAGATGAAAACACTGTCCCGTTTTTCTCTATGTTACTTGGTATCCCAGTCCTAGAGGGATCCGAAGTATCATAACACACAGCTTAACAAAAGGAGTTTTCTGTTTCTTCAGCTCAGCTTTATGGAATTGAGTGAGCCAAACAAAAGAACACACAGGTGTGCCCATGTCTTCCTCACAGGACTTTGAGCCTTAGGAACAAGCCTCAGAGAAGTGAATCCAGAGCTGCACCTTGCTTTATTCAGTCGATTTGCTACTGAAAGGCTATGTGTAAAAGGAGCTGTTTGTATAGAACCCAATTTTAGATTTACTAGAGATGCTCACTACTTAAAGGAACATGAGGGCAAATCAAGGAAGAATTTTGGGGTGAAGGGGGATATCACAGCCACACGTATATACTTTGTAATTTCAGATTTATATGCTGAGGCAGTTTTAAAGTGCACTATTAGGACCCCCACTCAGGTTTTACTGGGTATAAAGGTAGAATCCTCTTCATGTGTTTCTTCACCTCTAAATGTAATTCAAGTTCATAACAGCCAGAGAAATCAAATTGATATAAAATACTGCAACATTGTTAGCACCAAATTCACACCAGAAATGATTATCACTTCAAATGTGAGAAAATTCTCAAAGCCCTGTTGATTTCTCCCCTCCACCCCCATTTGAGAAACATTCTGTGACAACTTCCTGAGTAACACACTACTTTCCTGGGTGTTAATGGATTTCCCATAATTAAGGCAAAGTTCTTGCTCTCACGAATTTACAAGGTGTGGTGGCACATGCCTGTAATCCCAGTACTTGGGAGACTGAGACAGGAGGATCACAGGTTTGAGGCCAGTCTCAGCAACTTAGCGAGACTCTCAACTACCTAGCAAGACCCTGTTTCAAAATAAAAAATAAAAAGGGTTGGGGATAGCCAGACGTGGTGGCACACTCTTGTAATCCCAGTACTTGGGAGGGCGAGACAGGTGGATTGCAGGTTTGAGGATAGCCTCAGCAAATAGACTCTCATTAACCTAGTGAGACCCTTTTTCAAAATAAAAATAAAATAGGGACGGGGGTGTAGCTCAGTGGTAAAATGCCCCTGGGTTCAATCCCTAGCACCAAAAACAAACAAAACAACAACAACAGAATTTACAGCCTCCTTAAATAGTAACCTCTATTTGTTTTGTTTCCCTCCTTATCATCACTGGAAGAACATGTGTGGGCTAGGGATGAGACTACCTGGGAGAGTCCATGCCTAGAATGTACAGGCCCTGAGGTTATATCCCCAGCACTGCAAGAAGAAAGAAGAAAGGAAGAAAGGAAAAGAGAGAGAGAGAGAGAGGGAAACTATTAGTGATACCATTTTTTTCTTCGTTAACGTCTGAGTTTGTATTTTATTTTTCTCGTTTATATCTGTTTTGGGTTTATAAACTCCTTGGCAGGAGATAACCATCACTAATTTGGTTTATGGGATTCAAAGCTCCTCACCATATAAAAGCCTAAATTTAATACTAGGTTTTACTACTCATTTGGATTACTGAATAACAACTCCTTATCAATTCATTACAGATTTGAATTTTTAAAGGCAATCTGGTTGAATTTATCTGAAGTAGAAATACAGCTGTGTGCATGTATGTTAACACCAAACTGATACTCATTGTGATGTGAGACTACAATGCACCAATAAAAACATGAAAAAAAAAATAAATAAATAAAAAAAAAAAAAAAGAAATACAGTTGTTCAAACTGGATGATTAAAAGGTGGCCTGTGTTCTCTAGAACCTCTCAAATTATATTTATTTTTTTATTTTTTATTTTGTGGTACTGGGGATTGAACCCAGGGGCATTCTGCCTCTGAGCTACACCCCCAGCCCGATTTTTTATTCTTTATTTTGAAATAGGGTCTCACTAAGTTGCAGAGGGCCTCACAAGTAGCTGAGGCTGGCTACAAACCTGCGATCCTCCTGTCTTGGCCTCCCAAGTACTGGGATTACAAGTGTGTGCCACCACACCCGGTCCAAATTTTTAAAAATTAAAAATTAATAAAAGTTGGCTGGTAGATGTCTTAAAAGGTTTAATTTGAATGTATTAACAGATTTATAACTAGCTTCTCAACAATTTGGATATAAACATTTTATAAAGCACCTGAAAACTATTTCTTCA
>PVJS01018135.1:25027-35375 GCA_004027185.1 Glis glis | reverse complement strand
GCGGTACCGGGGATTGAACGCAGGGGCGTTCTACCTCCGCGCTACACCCCCGGCCCTATTTTTTTATGCTTTATTTTTGAAACCGGGTCTCACGAAGTTGCGGAGGGCCTCACTAGATAGAGAGAGAAAGAGAGAGAGAGGAGAGAGAGGAGAGAGAGAGAGAGCGCGCGCGCGCTGAGGCTGGCCGTGAACCCGGATCTTCCGGTCTCCACCTCCCAAAGTACTGGGATTACAAGCGTGCGCCACCACGCCCGGCCCATGAACAGATTTTCAAGTTGGATCAATATTACTGCTAAAGCATCAGAATTTCTGAGGATAACTTCAGAATTGTCTGAAATTATTTATTTGGAAGAGAATTTCCTATCAGTGGTAAATAAAAAGTTGCAACGGAGGATAAAAAATGTCAAGATTCTTCAGCTGGAAGAATTCTCTTTCCTCTGAGGTTTCGTGGTATTTTCTGGATCACTGCTGTAACTTAATAATTATTATATGGTATTATCATTGTTTTTGTTTCTCCCCTTCTTTTCTGGAAACTCCTTGAAGGCAGAATAAATGTTGGATTCTTTGTTTTGCTACTGCCAATCATAAATTATCTTCTGAAAAATCATTTATTGAACAAAGTGGTATATGCCTCCTCAACTAAAAATCTTCTCTTTTTGCATTGTGTGTCTGAAGAGAAAGGCAAAGTTATGATTACATAGAAAAACCAATTTGCATATGCAATTCTCAAGTCTGAAATGCAGCCCCTACAGTAAATCATCTCTCAGAGGTTACTCAGTTAAACCTCCTCCCAGAACCATGGGACTCTCATTTACCTGAAATGTGTGGCTCTGGAAAGCTATCATTAAGGGAAGCTGTGACATTTATTTTTGTGATTTCAGAAAGTTGGAAAGGAGAAGCCCAAGGACCTCTGGAAAAAAAAATGTGACACTTGTGTTTCCATCCTTTCTAGCAATCTTTGGAGCCCAATACTTTCTTCTATTCCTGACTTGCAAGACTAACCATGTGAGCATCTGCCTCCAAGGGCAGCAGCTGCACCTCTCTACCAAGTGATACCATCTTTTCCTCTATGGACTCAGAGTGGGGTCTGCCCTGCTCCTATTGTGAACGCCCCAGGCCATGTGCCTGGACTTTTTCCTAGTGTGCAGGCAGAGAAGCTAGGAAGTAAGAAATAGTTCACTTACTGAAAACTCCACATTTAGATGTGTGGAGACTTGTAACACCAGATCACAGCAGTAGAGAAGAGCAAAGCATGAGTTTGCGGCAGATAGATGAGATTCAGGTAATTCATATTTTTCTCTTTATGTCAAATAATTAGACCCGTACCAACTCTATTTACATGGTTCCTGTTGGCCTTCAAACATCATTTCTATTGATTTCCTTAGCCTCACATTTGCTTACTATTTAGGTAGAAAGAGAGAGAGACAGGGAGAGAGAAAGAGCGAGAGAGCTGAGGAGGATTATAGGTTCATGACTAGCCTCAGCTACTTAGTGAGGCCCTTCACAACTTAGCGAGACCCTATTTCCAAATAAAAAGAATAAAATAGGGCTGGGGGTATAGCTCAGAGGTAGAGTGCCCCTAGCTTCCATTCCCAGTACCACCAAAATAATCAATTAATTAAATGTATTTCACACAGAGAAGGTAAAAGATTTTACTCTACTTTTCTTCCTTAAATCATCTTTTTTCCCCTTATTATCTGTGTGGTAGATAAATAAGGACTTCTTCATTTTGCAGAGAAATGCATTGAGATACTGTGATTTTTGCTAATACATAAAATATACCATTAAAACACTTACTTGGAAGATGACAGCAGAGAAACTCATATTAACAGCTCAAACTCTATCATTTATAATTAAAAAATGAGGATGAGTTGGGTAACGCTGACTCAGGAAAATGAAACTTCCAGAAAGTGCTGATATTTCATTCTATTACAGTGGTTTTCAAAGTGTGTTCTCTGGACCAAGAGCCTTGACATCACCTGGGAACTTGGTAACTTTAAACTCTGTGAATTCTGATTCTCTGCATCAGCCACTCACCAGCTAGGGCCTAGCAATACCTTTTGCAATACACTCTGATGAATTTGATGTGGCAAAGAGTCTCTCCTTGACCAAACTCTATTCTAGCTTTCCTTCTGAGCTCTTTTTTACCTAGTCCTCAACTTTTGGACTTCCATGTTCATGTATGCAGTTGTTAAATTTTATCAGGTATCTTCCTAAATCAGTTGAGCCAGAATCCCCCATCCTTGATATATAATCATCCTAGATATCTAATCAGGTTCCTCGTCTTCCACCAGCAGCAAGAATCCTGCTAAGTCAATTTAGCCAGAATCTTCCTTACCTCTCATATTTCTACTAGTAATTTCTATTCACCAATTCCCATCCTGCTCCTGGGCTATCAAACTCTATTTTTTGGTGCAAACCTATAATCCTAGTATTTGGGAGGCTGATACAGGAGGATCACAGGTTTGAGGTCAGCCTTGGCAACTTAGTGAAACCCTCAGCAACTTTATGAGACCCTGTTTCAAAATCAAAATAAATAAAAAGGGATGGGGTTATAGCTTGGAGGTAGAATGTTCCTGGGTTCAATCTGCAGTAACAAAAACATAAAATAGGACTGGGAGGGTAACTCAGAGGTAGAAAGCCCCTGGGTTAAATCCCCAGTACCACAAAAACAAAACAAAACCATACTTTTCAATGTTGTATTCAGAGTTGAGCCCAATCTCTCTCCTTCACTGCAAAACTTCATTGCTGTGGTCCCTGTACCTGTCATGACAATCTCTCTGGATAAAGTCTGCCTCACCATTTTTTAGCAGTATCATTGACTAGTTTTTTCTTTAGCAAATACTTGCTCAGGCTCGAGAACCTCTGCTGTAAACTTTCTGGATCAAGTGTTTGCACCATCAGCTTGATGGGAATGGATCCAATTTCACACCAGAAATATGGTAAGAAGTTTAGTATGTTCGTGTTGTTCCTGAGAAATTAAGAACGTGTGTGTAAGCAGAGAGATAGTTAAAAGAAGAGAATCAAGAGAAAGACGATGTACAAAGAGAAAAAGGTGGAGCTAAGAAGTCAGGCTGAGGGTCATGGGCAGTCAGGAAAAAGATGAAATCCTGCAGACGAGGAAGCCGGAAAGCAGTCAAAGAGACACACAGTCCTGAAGAAATGGAGAGAAAACTCCACAAGTCAAGGGTCTTTTCTTTTTAATATCAGAAAGGAAGAATACACTGACTCATGTGTTGTTTTTTCTCCTTTTTAAAGTCTCATTTTGATCAAGCTTGGGTTTAGTCAGACGTGCACTGTGAACTTTAGAAAGAAAGATTTCAGATGTTTAAAAGAAAAAAGTTGACAGAATATGACATGGGACTCCATCACAGAAACAGGAAGACCAAAAGTTAGTAACATTTCAAAAAATATCGGTCAGACTTAACAAACAGAAGTAATTCCCCCAAGGAAGAGCATGTAGAAGAACATATAGAGTGTGAGGTGGCACGTAAGATTCTACTATGAACTTGATTCTTAAAAGAAGAGGTCCGAATACCAAAAAGAGACAATTTAGAAGGATGTCATGGATCTGTAAGAACAGTGTTTAGAATGCTAACCATAAAACTAGTTGTTAAGTGCTGAAGCTGAGGGAAAAGTTGTTTTTATTGCTGTTGAGATTTGATTTGTTTTTCCTTGTTTGGATCAAGAACATCAGAGAAGAAATAAGTCCACTGCCTTGGGCTAGTTAGCAACACCTGGTAGCTGATCAAAAAGAGAAAAAATAGAGACCAAATCTATGGCTTACTTTCTGTCTTCTCTTTCAATAAGAATGAAGGGATTGGCCGGGCGTGGTGGCGCACGCTTGTAATCCCAGTACTTTGGGAGGCGGAGACCAGAGGATCCTGGTTCGCGGCCAGCCTCAGCTCTCTCTCTCGCTCTCTCTCCTCTCTCTCTCTACTTAGTGAGGCCCTCCGCAACTTTGTGAGACCCGGTTTCAAAATAAAGCATAAAAAATAGGGCCGGGGGTGTAGCGCAGAGGTAGAACGCCCCTGGGTTCAATCCCCAGTACTGCAAAAAAAAAAAAAAAAAAAAGAATGAAGGGATGGAAAGAATATAGGGAAAATTAATTTAAGCTGAGGAAGGGACAGTTGATGGAAACGTTGTTGTATGATGCTTTTGAATGATCTGTGTCTCCCGACGTGAGTTAATTGCCACTCGCTGTTCTAGGAGAACACGAGGTGCCTCTGGACTGCCTACAGAGATGCTGCCAAAGTCACAGAGAGCAGAGGAAGCACTGCAAACCTGGGGATAAGAAAATGTAATTTGGGTTTTAAAAAAGAGAAGAAAGTGAATTTCTTTCTTGGGTCTCTAAGGATTGGTATTGATTTGAGGCCTAATATTTCAAGGAGTGGTGGGTGAGAAATAAAAGACAAGAGGTAAGGATAATGAAAATATGGTACAAGCTGTGTCTTTTTTGTTTTGTATTGTTTTGAAATAGAGTCAGAGACGGATATACTAAAGAATTACAGAGGCTTAATACACCCGGGTGTTTTCAAGGCCACATCTGGACAGTGACGGGACTCTCACTTATTCTACAGGTGAGAATGTAAATGTATTAGAACTACTTTGGCAAACCTTCTGGCAATATCAAGTAAGATCAAAGATGCAGAGATTCCATGGCTCGAAATTATCTCTTTTTTTTTTTTTTGCAGTACCGGGGATTGAACCCAGGGGCGTTCTACCTCCACGCTACACCCCCAGCCCTATTTTCTATACTTTATTTTGAAACCGGGTCTCACAAAGTTGTGGAGGGCCTCACTAAGGAGAGAGAGAGAGACAGAGAGACAGAGAGACAGAGAGAGAGCTGAGGCTGGCCGCGAACCCGGATCCTCCGGTCTCTGCCTCCCAAAGTACTGGGATTACAAGCGTGCGCCACCACGCCTGGCTGCGATTATCTCTTAACTGGAGGGCCTTGACAAACTTTTATATACATGCACAAGGCAACATGCACAGTCTCCTGGCAGTAAGGTCTCTAGTGGACTCAGAGCAAACAACCTAAGTGCCATGAACATTAGAAGAGATAAGTTGTGAAATTAATACTGAATGAAATATTGCAATAGCAAAACAAATGGGTCAATTAAAGCCAAACAAATCAATGTGGATAAATTACCAAAATATAAGGTTGAGTGACATTAGCAAGGAACACATACTGTAGAATTCCATTTGTATAATGGGTTTTCTGAGATGTCTTCAAAGCGGCATCATATATATGAGATACATGCCTATAACCCCAGTACTCAGGAGGCAGAGGCAGGGGAATCACAGGCTCCAACAACTTATAAGGCCCCCAGCAACTTAGTGAGACCTATTTCAAAACAAAAAATAACTGGGACTGGGGGTGTAGCTCAGAGGTAAAATGGCCCTGGGTTCAATCCCCAGTAAAACACACACACACACACACACACACACACACACACACACACACCTATGATGATGATTTTACTGGATATCAATTCTGAATATCACGTTTTTGCTAGAATCCAAATATCAACTTATTACTTATAAATGACCAGTTTCTTTGTATTATGATTAGATGAGTTTGTTTTGAAGACCGATTCCTAGGGAACTTAACAGTAACAAGTTCAGTTTAGTAAATAAACTGATTCATACCCCTGAATAGAGAGGAAGCAGACCTCTGCCCAGGTGAGCCTCTAGACGCTCAATTTTCATAATAGAATATCAATCCTACTACCTCTTCTGGTTTTTGAGCACATTCATCTCCCTTTCTTAGTAATATAGGGCACCAGCTCTTAGTCTCCTATTAAAGAATACAACTTCAAACACTCCGAAATCTAACTCTTACCAAACGTTTAGCTAAATAAAGTAACTCTGGCAAAGACTACATAAAAGACATGTTGCCCACTCACTCCATGGGATATGTTAAAATCTCTCCTTGGTATCAATTTGAACACAAGAGGTGTACACACCTAGATAAATAAGTTCACCACCCCAAAGATTCCCACTATTAAATTGTTTTAATGCCACCCTCTCTGATTTTTATCATAGGTTACTGATAGCCAAAACTACATATAATTTCCTTCTGTGCTTACCAAAAAGTCATTGGAATTATTGTCTAGCATATCAATCCTTTATGATTCAATGATGGGAAAAACTGATATCTCCCCTTATTTTTAATGAGAGTGTGATTTTTTTAGTAATTTAGTTATCCAGAAAACTGATATGAATTTGAAGCTGAAGCTTAGTAACTGTTTAACCATTACTGCCCACCTTTTTGGAGTTTCATCTTTATATTCTCTTTTTATCTTATCTTTTTAAAATCTATCTCAAAATGTTTGTAAAACTTTATATAACTAGTAAAAATTAAAAGTGTTTAGATTGCTGGAAGAAAAAGGCTAAACATGGCAGCATTCCTTTGCTGACTGGTATAGTTTAAGACATGCAGAGAAACATATTGACAGCTTAATTAGAATCTTGGTACTCAAGGTCATAACTGTTGGAACTACACAGACTGGCCTCTCCTTCAACGCTCACAATCTGTGAGTGGTGGGGGATGTCGGGAGATACTGTCAAGGGCCAGTTATATATTGTTAGCTGTAAATACTTTATTTTCTTCTCATTGATTAACTCTAGAGAAGAGAAAGAAAATTGCCACTCCTCAAGCATTTTTTTCAATATTTTTGCTTCCTATCACAAGTATGTTGAACAATTTTAATTCAGTACAGCCCTCCAAAGAGAAAACTCCTATGTAGGAGTAGGACCACCTAAGTTCCATCAGACAGTATTCAGAAGGGCAGACATCACAAACATGGAGTCGGATCTGTGTTTAAGTACGCTCCTTCCTAGCCTTGTGTCCTTGGAGAAATAACTTTGCTCCATAAGTCTTAGTTGTTCCATCTGCAAAGCAAGAATACTAAAGCAATCTAATGCAATCCAGTACAACACGATGCACTGCCATGCGCACTGCGCTAGAGATACAAAGTCTGACTTAATAACTGGGGAAAGACCCCCCCCATAAAGCAATTCCTACAAAGAAGCTGGCAGGTATGATGGAAATATTAGCTCAGTACTCTGGACAGAAAAAAAAATAGGCTAGAATGAAGACAGCTGCCCTTTCCAACAAAGTCACTGACCCAATTTTGCATTCTAGATACTCTTTTTTGGACCGCTCTTTCCGACAACTTCCCCAGGCAACCGCATTGCAGTTTCCTCCTTACTTTTTTTTTTACCCTACAAATGTATTCTGCAGTTTCTAGATCTTGCTTTAGTCAAAACACCAGGCAGACATCTGACACTATGGGAACTTCATAAATATTATACCAATCAACAAAGTGATAAATCAGAAACAAGTGCCAAGAAAACCCAACACTTAAAACAGCTGCCTGACTTCTCTCATTGGCTTATTTTTTCACCCAGGAATAGTGGCCAGCAAGGACAATGGCCAAATGGAAGTCGATTCTGATTTCTGATGAATGTCACTAGTTTCGGATCTAGTTCCTCAGCTGATGTATCAAATATATTGTTGATTTTCCACTATGTACAGAACAGAGGAAAAGTATTAGTGACTAAGTTGATAATATAGGTGAACAAATATCAAAATAGGGACAAATTAGAGAAATGCAGTATATTTTTAAGAAGTCCAAAGATACTAGAAAAATTCTCATATTATATTTATTCACTGTTAAAAGGTATGAACATACCTTTAATATAAACAAATGCACAAATACATTTCAATAAATTGCCATGTTAAACTTAAGACTTCTTAGAATAGTTTTCCAGCAATTTTAAAGTCCAAACCATTCTTATTTTGTATCCACAACAATATTACTAATGTCCAGATGACAATCAGAGACACAAGATTCATAGAATTACTGCATAGAAATTATTAATTTTCTATAAAATATTTATTATTTTTATGCTGAGAGGTAACATTTTTGACTTTCAAAAACAGAAGACTATGACTTGGAGTGTTAAGATTGTATTTTCTCACTCTTTTTCAATTTGTTGTTAAGTTGTTTTTGTTTTTGCTTTTATTTTTGCAGTACTGGGCATCGAGCCTAGGATCTCACATATGCTAGCAAGTGCTCTACTGCTGAGACAGGGTTTTGCTAAAGTGCCCAGGCTGGCTTTGAACTTGCAATCCTCCTTCCTCGGCCTTCCAAATAGCTGGGATTATAGGTGTGAGTCACCATGCTCAGCATTATCTCATGCATATTGACCCTTTCTGTATATTTCTTTGGTCTTAGTTTAAGTCATTAGAGTAATAGCTTATATCATGGATTTGCCTTAAGGAATTCTTTATCATAGCTAAGCATGAGTAAGATCTCAGATCGCCTCAAAACGTCACTCTTTAAGTTCAAATGCCTGTGATTTCTACAAGGACTCTAAGATATGCTACCAAAAATAGGAGACATGCTAATACCATATTAAAAAATGAAAAAACGTGCTTCCAGATGCCAAGTATTTATAAAAATGAGGTCTTCTGCCTCCTGGAGGGGATAAAGCTCATCAGATGCATTGTAACAATTGTGTAGAACTCTTCTGGATCTAAAGAAGAGACATATTTAACCCAGAGGCAGAAACAGAGTTTTCAGGCTAAGACCCATGATCCAAAATCTATAGTAAAATTGTCTCCAATATATGAGAATTAGTATGTAAAAACTGCATAGGTTTGAGTGGAAGAACGGGAGTAAGGAATAAGAATAGGAACCTATTTTTTCCTAATTGAGTTTCATGTCAGGGTCCAGTGAAAGTCTTATTTTACAAGGCCTTTCCCAGGGGAAGTCAAATGGTGCTATTTTATGTATTTTCATTAATATTTTAATTTTTGTACTTGCATCCTGAGGCAGATTCATGAAAGAAGCAATTTTTTTTTTGCATGGAAGAGGAAAAAATCTAATATTTTCCACTCTCTGCTTCCAGAAAATTTTAACAACACTACCAAGGGCATTCTCATGTCATCTGGAGCTATATTCCTTCCACCCAACCTTTCATGGTCCACAAATGACTTCCACATTAAATGCAAGTATGTAATAGGAACACGTACTATATTTGCTCTAATTATTTTTCATAGAATGGATTCTTCCTAATGCAGTTTTAGATGTCACATTCTGAAGACAGAAAGAAAACACAGATATACAATACAAATTTGGGACTCAGGATATATGAGACCCAGTAGAGGAAAAGCACTAACCATCATTTGGAAAAAAAAAAAAAAGCAGGAGTTAGCAATGTACAGCCCACTAACCAAATTGGCTCTTGCCAGTTTTAAAAAATAAAATCTTAATGGTACAGTCATGGTACATTCTTAATGTACTTAATGGTACATTCATTTATGGATTGTTTGGTAGTTTACAGAACAGTTTGCTGACTCCTAGTCTTCACCGTGTAAAACAGGTATCTGTATGGTCCAATTTTATTTACTCTCAGTTTTTATGGTGCTTAGAATCCTCTTTTATTGAAATGAGTAACATATAAAATTTGAAAATGAAAGAACATGAGAATTTAGAGGTTTAAGTCTCCAAATATTTTTTTGCCATGCATTCTAAGCAACATCTGCAAAATCCTGTCAAGCAGCATCCTATTAACTGAATGCCACTGGGCTTCCATGCAGTAGCACTGTGAGATTCAGAGGCAGTAACATTAAGCAGAATTTGCAAACAGAATTAATAATCTTAGTATTTCCGGATCAAATCTTCAAGACTACATAAGTCTACATGTTACAGAACATGCCCCGTTCCTTATAGAAATATAACTGCCATCTATTTTTTTCCTGACCTTTCACTACACCTTTTCCATCTCTGCCATGGTGTTTTATTATAAGTTGTCGACTCTGCGTATCATCCCTGCATCAATCATGGGAGGAGCAGACGAGCCTAAAGATTTCACCCCTCCGGCTCCAGACAGCTCTGCCTCCAAATCATCCAGGTTAGACAGCTGCATGTCATTTTTCTAAAAATACCTTCTTTCAGTGTGATAAATTTTACTAACAACCTTTAGAGTTAGAAAGTTTTCCTTAGACCTAACGCTTTACTATAGTATAATTCCATTCCCTCCTCTTACTCAGAAAAAAAGAGCAATAGAGTAATACCTCAATCCCATTTAAGAAATTCAAGTTGTAATAATTCTAAAATCACAGGTTTTGATTCTAATTCCTAGAAACAAATGAAAACAGAGACACAACATATCAAAATCTCTGGGACACCCTGAAGGCAGTATTAAGAGGAAAATTCATAGCACTGAGTGCCCACATAAGAAGAACAGAAAATCACCAAATAAATAACCTAATGACACACCTCAAAGCCCTTGAAAAACAGGAACAGTCTAACCCCAAAGCTAGTAGAAGACA
>PVJS01018135.1:0-24927 GCA_004027185.1 Glis glis | reverse complement strand
ACAATACAAAAATCAACAAAACCAAAAGCTGGTTCCTTGAAAAAATAAACAAGATAGACAAACCACTAGCCAACCTAACCAAAAGAAAGAGAGAATCAATCCAAATTACTAAGATAGAGATGAAAAAGGGGATATTACCACCGACAGCATGGAAATCCAGAGGATAATCAGAATTACTTTGAAAAACTATACTCCAACAAAATGGAAAACCTAGAAGATATTGACAAGTTTCTAAACATGTACAACCTTCCTAATTTTAATAATTCTAAAATCACAGGTTTTGATGCTAGTTGTAATAATTCTAAAATCACAGTTCCTAGCAACACCTCTCTACCCACAAAGGATACTTCATTTTCATTCTTTTTCTTTATATGGTGGCAAGAGATTCCCAGGGATCCCACCTTAGAGACCTCTATGAGTTTATTGCATTTATTTATGTATTTATTTATTTATTTTCTTCCCTTCAGAGCATAAGAGTTAATATTTACTCATTGCTTATTTTATCATCATTGACAAGTGTGTCTTATATCAATCTTTCCTGCGATCAACAGAATACTTTCTATTAGTATCCCCATTGTAAAGCAGGGAAGCACAACGTAGAGATAATGTCATTTATCTAAGACCACGCAGCTAGGAAGTGACAAGACCCACATGTAACCCAGGTCTGATGCCAGAGAGAAGGTTTTTGCCCACTTATCTCTGTAGCTTGGAGGGAGGAGATTGGGTTGAATGCATCCTCATTCCCTTGGGAGTCCA
This sequence comes from Glis glis, assembly GCA_004027185.1. Taxonomy (NCBI): domain Eukaryota; kingdom Metazoa; phylum Chordata; class Mammalia; order Rodentia; family Gliridae; genus Glis; species Glis glis. The sequence continues at coordinate 24,171 of PVJS01018135.1, read as the reverse complement.
GCATTACATTTCTGCACACAGGAAGTTCTCACTAAAAAATAAATTGAATGAATGAATGGCTACCATTCTTGACAAGGTGTTTAAAGTCTCTGTCAAAATGTTAGTTATATGCTTAGTAGGTGCCATGGCTTCGTTTACCTGCCACAGAGCCAGCCTTGCTGCTTCACAATTTGTTTGAACCAGACATTAAAACAACCAGTGAAGCCAGGCATGGTGGTGCACTCGACTGATACAGGAGGATCGTAGGTTTGAGGACAGCCTCAGCATCTTAGTGAGGCCCTCCCTGTTTCAAAAAAAAATTAAAAAGGACTGGGGGTATAGTTCAGAGATAAAATACCCCTAGGTATGCCCCTGACAACAAACAAACAAACAAAACAACCAGTGAAATTGGGAAATTGGAGAGTAAATATTAACACTTATAAATAAAATAGTTCCAGAAAAAAAAAATGAATAAAAGTTACTTGGGAGAACAATCAGGAAATAAACCTAAAGTGTGCCATCTTTGGATTGTCTAGATTTATTTTCAAATGTCTTTCCTTCATGGTTAAACCCCTTCATTCCATAGTTTTGGGTGATTGACTCCCAGACAGTCACACATATTCAAATCTCCTTACTTTGCTCCTTCCCACTGTGGCTGATCCTTTACACAATAAAATGATTCAAGATGCAAGGAGCTCTACTGGGCAGCCCCATTTCCTCAAAGCTTTAGAGTGAACTCTCCCAGTCTCTTTAAAATGAGATTCTGACAGATAGGAAAGTGTCAGTTATATCTCTAGCACCATGATTTCGTTTTAAATTAATCAAAGATATATTTACCCAATGGAATGGATTATTTTACCTTATAATATTAGTTATAATACTAAATATCAAATATAATTATTAAATATAGTTATATAGTTGACCATATTAACTCTATGATCTCGAGGGAATCTTTGTTTTAAACTTCTCCAGCAATATTTATTTTCAATCCATTCTATACTTCTGAACATATTAATATTACCCAGAAAGGGCTTTCTCAATTGTTTTGATTTTAAAAGGCTCTGTGAGTTATTTAATAATATATACCATATAATTCTGCATAACATATGATCTATGATAAAACTTGTCAGTTCTTCAAATGAAATGGCATTCACTTAAGATGAAGTTTCCCAAGGAAGGTATCTTCGAAACATAATAAAATGGAGTCTTGTTTGAATTAGATGTTCCTCTTCAGGGTATGTTAAAGGAAACCATGTGATTAAGAAGCTACAGTTGCTCAAGTCATATCCTTGGAACGTCTCAAGAAAACATCCTGAAGGGAAAAATAGTGTGACGCTCATAACACCTCCCGTGGTACCCCTACCACGAGCTGAATATTGCTTGCAACGTCTTAGATTCACTTTCAGAGCCTGAATATTAGGTTGTCTGGCCCATGGGTCCAATCACCATAACGTCTTTTCCCCTCTGTTTTTATGAGGAAACAGTTTAATAAATGAACTGAAATTGAGATTTTGTCTGATAGAACTTTCCGTCTCTCCTTTCCTCTTGCTCTAATGGCTATAGTGTTTTTTTTTTTCATTTTTCCCCCAAAGAATAAAGCTATTAGAAAACATACCTTGTCAGTTTCCAGTTGGCAAATTCAATTTTTGTCTATAGACATATCCTGAGAAAATCCCCCTGAATAAAGAACTAAATTATCATTTAGAAGCTTGCATTGCCTTGATAACGATAATGGTTGCTTGCAGACTTCTACTATTATGTTTTCTCTTTTTCTATATTTACTCCCAGAGCTAAATACAAAAACATAGAGTCTGCCTGACTAGTAGAAACATTTGTTTTAATTGTTTGCATCATGGAGTCAACCACTCAAAGAACACAGACCAGAATGTAAAGGTTTCTGAGATCTCTCAGAAGTAAGTTCTTGATAGAACCCCATAAGCCATGAAACATATTTCAATGAGCTGGAACGGGCTAAATGTTTGTTTTCTCCTGTAAATGTGGTGGTGTTTGGAGGTGAGGTCTTTGGGTAATGATGAGATGGTGTTTGGAGGTGAGGTCTTTGGGTAATGAGGAGATGGTGTTTGGAGGTGAGGTCTTTGGGTAATGATGAGATGGTGTTTGGAGGGGAGGTCTTTGGGTAATGATGAGATGGTGTTTGGAGGGGAGGTCTTTGGGTAATGATTAGGTCATCATGAGTGTGGAACCTCATGAATAAGATTGTGCCTTCATAAAAGAGATCATGGAGGGTTTCCCAACCCCATCTACTATGTGAACACACAAAAAACCAGTCTACAAGCCAGGAAGTGGGCTCTCACCAGGCACTGAATCTCTCAGTGCCTTGATCTTGGAGGCACCAAGCTCCCGAACTGTGCGTGATGAGTGTTTGTTGTGTAAGTCACTCTATTTATGGTGGTGTTACAAGAGCAGCTGACGTGACTAAGACAGGAGCAAACATACGCAGTAGCACGCATATGGACCCTCTCAGATATGAAGAAGCAGACTATCTCATTATGATAGGAAACAGTCACTCTGGAGACAAGGTTACCTCTTTTCAAGGCATAAAAATAGAAATTCTAGATTACTAGTTACCTAAAAGTGTGTTAATGAACTACTATGGGACACTCTTACAGAAGCCACGCATTCTGGAGAATTTAAGCAGCTTTTGGAGCAATATGAAAATATAAGAGGAGGACAGAACAGGCACTAGGGCAATTTGGACTAAAATGTATTATGCGATAAATAGCCAAGTGTGGGAATAGAAAATATAATGAGAAATATTTATCATCAAGCAGTCGATCAAATGTCATCTATTTTCTACAAACTGCAAGCAGATGGTTCTGTTGCCATGAATAGCCTCTGATATCTGAGGAAAATACTTTTTAGGGAGGCCCAAACATTTCACTTGAAAACTGAGCTATACGCTAAGGGACACAGGTATGACAATAGATAAAATATATACAAAAGGCTGATTTTTAGCCAGGTGTGGTGACATATACCTGTAATCCCAGTACTTGTCAGGCTGAGACAGGAGGATTGTAGGTTTGAGGCCAGCTTTAGACACTAAATGAGACTTTCTTTCAAAGTAAAAATAATAAAAGGCTAGAGGTATAGCTTGGAGGTAGAATGCCCCTAGGTTCATCCATAGCAACACACACACACACACACGCACGCACGCACGCACACACACACACACACACACACACGCTGATTTTTCTTATCTGAATTTCATAATATTTTCCCAGGGTAACCTATTCGTCCATGATACCAAAATGGGGAAAAATCGAGCTAAAAACTAGACTTGGAGATTTAGTATGCCTCTGCCCCCTTAGTGCCAGCGACGAGGCTTTGCAATATTACCTGGAGGATTTAGCATCTCAGCGAGCTGTTTCTCACTCTCCAAAATAGGGGAGATGAATTATTTAACATCCAGGAAGCACCAGCCATGTTCTCTCCTAAATGCTCAGCTTCCCCCACCAACAGGATTTACAATGGAAATAGGTTTCCTGTCTGAAGAGGACTACAGTTTTGACAAGTGAACAAGCCCAGAGAGTTTTTCCTCAGTTAAGAAGAGATATTAGCCAGCATTTCTTAGTGGTTTTCACTGGGCATCCTAGAAATGCTAGGGAGATTAGTGTCTGGCTTCCTGCCAAGAGGGCTGAGTCCTTCTGACATGGAAAGCATACAGTCAGACCACTGAAGAAGACTGACTCAAGCAAAATGAGGGATCGAGGTTAGGGAGAAAGATAGTTTTCCCAATGGCCTATGTTACAGAAGGAGGAGAGAAATCTGAAGAACCAATTCCTTCAATCCGTATAGGAGGAGGACAGTGGTTCTCAACTGAGAGCTATTTTGTACCCCAGGGGACATTCGGGCATCCCTGGAGACATGTTTGTTTTTGTTTTTCACAGTTGGAGGAGGAAGGGAAATGTGGCTGCACTAGCATCTACTAGGAAGAGGCCAGGGATGCTGTGACATCTTCAATCTACAGGACCATTCCCACAACACAGAATTATCTGGTCCCAAATATCAACAATGCCCAGATTAAGAAACCCTGACCCAGAGAACTGGATTTTTTTTTTTTTAGTTCAGTAAATACTGCCATACTTGAGGGTCTTACAACAAGCTATTTCAAGAGGGATTTCTTCCTTTTTTTTTTGGTACTGGGGATTGAACCCAGAGGCATTCTACCTTCAAGCTACACCCCCAGCCTGATTTTATTTCTTATTTGGAAACAGAATCTCACTAGGTTTCTGAGATCCTTGCTAAGTTGCCAAGGCTGGCTTTGAACCTGCAATCCTCCTGTCTCAGCCTCCCAAGTACTGGGATTATAAGCGTGCGCCACCACTCCTGGCTAAGAGGGATTTCTATGACTCTATTTGCCTACCTGGCGTAGTACTAGGAAATAAAATGATTTTCCAATTTGCTTTACTAAGGATAAAAAGTGCTGATTTACTGGCCAAGTGAGAAACTCTAAACACAGGTTCTTCTTCTGTCCAAAGTGCTGTCCCTGCATTTCTCCATCTTGATCCCAACCTTTGTTTATAGAACTAGCTCACATCTCACTTCGTTCTAAAAGCCTTAGAAAATGATTAAGGTGATCCATCATTCCTCCAAATTCCTACCTATAGCAGTGGTGGTGCAGTGGTGTCTGCAGCCACATTGGACATTTAATGCCTTATAGACTCACTGTATGTATATATGTGACATGTCAACTAAGTTATATTCCTGTTTCTTTGAGACACTGTCTCATGTTGCTTTGGAAACACACAATCCATTATTATCTTGCACACAGTGAGGACTCCATAAATATTTATTCGCCAAATCTTCAAATATTCTGGGTACTCTCAGAGTACTACTTATTAAACAAACAAACAAACAAACAAACACACAAACTAGAAAGACTTTGATGTTAGTTTTTCCCAGTCTAAGTTTGCAATATAAAGACATCATTGTATAACTGTATCAACTATGTTCCTGTTTATAATAGTTCCTATTCTACAATGCCAAGGAGTGGACTTTGAATTCTGGCCTTCATAAAAATGAAGTATCAGCATGACTTATTAGAAAAAGAATTATTATTTAAGGTCATTCTATATTGTTAATAGAAAAGGGAACAATAGAATGTCATAATAAAGAAAAATAGTTTTATAATAGAGGAGTGTCATGTTATTAGTCAGGTTTATTAGGGCTTTGGAGGAGTATTCCAAGAAAAGTGGCAGAAATTCGATCAATTAAGTGAGATTCACATAAATTGAACTTAATAAAACTGACTAAATTGGTTCTGAAAAAGATAGCTATAGGAATGTACTTTTATTAGTTCCAGAGAAGGATGGATTTGATGATCCAGTGAATTCTTTTCCATTTTTAATCTTGAGTTTTCATATTATGTGCAGCTAAACTAAAAGTCTGACTATATGGCCAGTCCATCCAGTTTGATTGGACTTTAACTATCTGTGCTTTATCTTCCTCACTGTTAAAAATGAATGAATGTGTCACAAAACTGTGGTATGTACACACAATGGAATTTTACTCAGTCATAAACAAGGACGAAATTATGTCATTTGCAGCATTTGCAGGAAAATTTCTTCTAAAAAAAATACAAATGGCCAATAAGTATATGAAAAATGTTCAACATCATTAGCAATCAGGGAGACACAAATCAAAACTACACTGAGATTTCATCTAACTCCAGCTAGAATGGCAATCATCAATAATAAATGCTGGCAAAGATGGGGGGAAATGGGAACTCTCACACATATGTCCATGTTTATAGCAGCATGATTCACAATAGCCAAATTATGGAACCAGCCTAAGTGTCCATCAACAGATGATGGATCACAAAACTGTATATATATACACAATGGAATTTTACTCAGCCATAAAGAACAAAAGTATGACATTTGCAGGAATATGGATGGAACTTAATAATATTATGCTAAGCGAGATTAGCCAGTCTCAGAAAGCAAATAGTTTTATGTTTTCTCTCATATGTGGAAGCTGGAGAGAAATTGGGTAATAAAAGAGACCTCAGGTAAAGGAGTAGAGACTGCAATGGAATGACGAAGGGGGGTTATGGGAGGGAGCAGGGCGATAGAGGTGTAATGAAGATAACAGTTTAAATAATGCCATGGCCGGGCGTGGTGGCGCATGCTTGTAATCCCAGTACTTTGGGAGGCGGAGACCAGAGGATCCAGGTTCGCGGCCAGCCTTAGCTCTCTCTCTCTCTCCCTCTTTCTCTCTCTACTTAGTGAGGCCCTCTGCAACTTTGTGAGACCCGGTTTCGAAATAAAGTATAAAAAATAGGGCCGGGGGTGTAGCATGGAGGTAGAACGCCCCTGCGTTCAATCCCCGGTACGGCAAAATAAATAAATAAATAAATAAATAAATAAATAAATAAATGAATAATGCCATGTACATATAGGAAATTATGGGTAAGGGGAGGGAGTGCAATGGGATCCAGAAACACACCAAGTGTTGTATGTGCATGTATATATTCCTATCACTTTATATCTTATTATGATGCATAATTACATGGTACCAAAAAGTATTAAAAAATGAGAATGATACAGTGCTCTCACCAGGCTGTTGGTGATAACCAGATGAGTCCCTGCATGTTATCTGGATGACTTGGAGCATTAGGTCCATGTGAACAAATATTCCTGCTACCTGGTAGATTTGCTTCTGTGGCTCCACATCAGACATGGCTTGATAAACCCCTGCCTTCAAGCATTTCTTCAGAATAGTTAAAGAAAGAGACTTCTCAATCTGCACTATTACTACGTCTGCATTAAGGAAACACATAAATAAAAACAAGCCCAAGAATGGAGAAATCACTGAGATATGAAAAAAGTATAGTCATAGACAGTCAGATAGTAATATCTAGATTTTCTACCTGTGCCAATTTAATTCATTGGGCAATTATTTAATGCTGTACTTTACTTTGCTAGCACAAAGAATCCTTATGAAAAAGAATGCACATTTCCATTGTATGTTTCTTAACACAGAGGCTTAGAGTATCACAACTGGTAAACATCACTCCTTAGGAAAACACATGAAACACCCTTTCCTTTAGTAAAACATGAAATGCTTTTTGTTGACTGCTTTAACCCACCCTGTTCCAGAAACAATGAACGTCCCTTTTGTTAAAGATCTAAAAATGACTCATTTGTTTAGGGGAATAGAAATGTGAATCTACCATTCAGGTGGGAACTAAGAGATGCTTATTAAAACAGATATTACCCAAAACAAAAGTAGAAATTAACTCTTTACAAAAATGCTCAACACCTTCACTGTGGTTGTCCCACAGGTTCAGCGTGTTCACTGTGGACGCTTCGTGATTCATAAACGATATCTTGTATTTGGATACATGCTTCATCTTTGCTAATTAAATAATCCCATAATTATCTTAACAGTTACTCTACACTATGAAGGAAAGACCAGAGGGTGGACGGTTTTTAGGGATATGGAAAGTTCCACTCTCCAACAATCTTCTAGCCAGGTCCTCTGGATGATTAATAACCCTCATGTTTTTTTGTCTTGATATATCTTGGTCCCTACCCATAAAATTTTCCTGCTTTGTATTCATTTTTAAGTATATATAGAATTATTGGGATTTTATGCTGACTTCATAACCTTCAGAGTAACTGATCATAGCAAAACATTTCCCTGCTTACAGAGAACAGCTTTCCATTGACCTCAATTTTAATGAATACATTTTGAAAACATTTATTACCGATTGGGATAAGCATCTCTGAAAGATTTCTCTCCCCCAAGTAATGCCTTTTTAAAAAAAAACAAATTATTATAGAGCTCTTGAGGGAGCTGAATCTGACAAAGCACCAACTCTGGAATATCCACAGTTCTGGATCATTTGGGACTAACCTCTAAGATTCATGTTTCCAAGTGGTACTGCTATTTACTTCTCATCATTCCTCACTAAATTGTAGATTTCTGGAAAAGGGAGTCTGTGAATTATCTCTCTAACCCTAGTGCCTAACACGGAAACAGTATAAACACAGAATCCACCTCTATTAAAGAAAGTTTCATTGAGATAAGTAAATCTCAGGGAGGAGAAAGTTCAGAGCAGGGAAAACACTGGATTTCTTTATAAAAAAACACATCATATGGGTTCAAGTCTCTTAGGAAACACATCAATATCCCAAACTTAAAAATGTAATATTTCGGGTGCTAAAAAGCAGAAAGGGTAAAAGGTCAAGAATTAAGTCTTTTGTATGTAGTTTTTCAGCCAGAGAAGGCTAAGAGAATATAATTACCATTTTCAAAAAGAGAATGGTTCAAAAAAGATAGGCACGAGGCAGGGTGTGGTGGTGCACCCTTGTAATCCCAGTACCTGGGAGGCGGAGACCGGAGGATCCGGGTTCGTAACCAGCCTCAGCTACTTAGTGAGGCCCTCCGCAACTTCATGAGACCCGGTTTCAAAATAAAGGATAAAAAATAGGGCCGGCAGTGTAGCTTGGAGGTAGAATGTCCCTGGGTTCAATCCATGGTACCCCCCCCAAAAAAAGATAGGCACAAATAGGGTCCTCCTTCTTTACTGAAGGAAAAACAAATAGAAATAGTTTGTTCAAAATATGAGAAGTAATTTTCTTCTAGAGAGGCATCAAATTGTGAGTTAGGTAACTGAGGGATTTTACATATAACAAAGTTTTCTGAAGTATATATATATGTAATAAAAATTGCAATATTTGCATATCTGCAAAAATCTCTCTCGAAGACTTGTAATGCTATATGCACAAATATATTGTGGTTACATTAAACTCCTTTAAAGTAGTCACAATTACCTAACATTTTTAGAACAGTAAATGGAAGTGGAATTAATTCCTTATTTTGTATGATTCTGCATATAGATTCAACTTTGTAAAGTGCTTTTACCAAAGATAAAATATTTAATGTAAAGTTGGTAGTGGGACACCAAATGTTTGGCTTCCCTCTGTAATGTATAACTTTCAGTCACAGTGGCCAGTGAGGTATACCACCTCGTTCATCTTTACTGGGAAAACATCCTCTCATCCCATGTATAAAGTGATTTATAACTGCCATTTAAAAATAATAAGAGGAGTATATGATTTGTGAACCCACTGGGTAGCTAATGGAAAAGCTTTCTAGTGACCCAAGAAGGGCACTGAGATTGTTATTATTTCTATGTAGCTGGGACTACTTTAAATATTCATTAAGCCTTAATGGACATCCTTTTTCTTTAATTAGGCATCGAGTTAATATTTTTTTTAATATAGGTTGACTTGACACACTGATTCAGGGAAGCTGGGATCCATGTGTGAATGCATTAGAGATCTCAAGCTTGCTAAAAACAGAAGATACATCTATAAAAGAATTATATTATTATTTTTCCAGGTGAAGAGACAAAACACATGTAATCTGGCTGAAGATTTTCAAATAAGTCTTGTTTCAGCTAAGACTGGGAATATTCTAAAATTCTTTTATATCATGCTTTTCATACTCAAAGTGACAGTTTGAAAGCCAAAGAAGTAATTCACCTGATCTTTCATTCATTTGACACTTATTTCAAGATCTCTACATGCTTATCAAAAGCATAGGCTAACAATAGATAGCATTGGTAAATTGGTTTCAAAGTAGCAAATACTGGCCATCTCAGGATGTGTAGGAATTTCGGTTCTCTTGATGGAAATGAGGGAGCTAATAGCAATTTAATAAAAATTGAAAGTCTATTTCAAGTCCTAATATTGCACTTCTTTGGGCTATCAAGATTTATTATGTTTGGCTCTATCACCATAATAATAAATATTTACCATGTGCCTACCGTTTTTTTACTAATCTCCTTGCATAAACATATTAAGTAAGGGTGTCTTTTAAAGTGTCAAGGGATATAACTTCCCAATGATGAGCAATTCAGAACATCTTCGAAGCAGAGCAAATTGATTAAGACATCATATTTCTGGGCAGTCAACTGCAGATTAGGGAAGTACACAAAAGGTTAGAATGTCCTCCGTTAGCTACAGAGCTCCCATGGAGGCAGCTTACCTGGAAGGAAAATAGTACTGTGTTAGTGGCAGGGCATCGTTGTCTCATTTGAGACCCCAGCAGAGACAGGAAGCTGAGTTTCATAGGAAACAACATGGCTCCTGATTAAAGTTTTCTCTTTCACCTAGTCAGCAAAAGAGCTGGGTAGGACGAGGAAGGAGAGTCTTTTTTAGGTCTAAGGTTGTCCAGTGTTTCCTAATCTGTTTATCCACTGGAATCGTTCAAGGAGACCGGAAATACCAGGGCTCAGGTCCTTCCCAAAGATTCTGATTTCATTGGTCTGGGGAGAGGACCTGGACTTCATGTAATTGGAAAGTTTGTGAAGTGTATCTTTGGAGAATCATTGAGCCATATCAAATGAAAAGCAGTTAAAAAAATACTTCTTAATGTGATAAACTATAAAGTACTCTTAGCAGCACAGTCTTGGATGTGGTCCTTAACAAGGCAATTTATGGCATTTTTGCATTGGTTTATAAATAACACAGGTTCTCTTAGACTCTTTCTAAGGTTGTTCTTGGGATACCTACTTCCCTGAAACTTGACCTATATTTGAATTTGACTTTCACAAATGGATGTATTTATTAAAGCACACAAGAAAATGTCCTTTTCTTACAACTTCTGTTGACAAGCCAGGTTTTACTTTCTTCTTTATGACTCTTAGATTGTGACCATCAGTCCCAAAACATGCTTCAGAATTAATGTAAGGAAATATTAAATAAATATTCGATAAATTATCACAGCTACTTGCTGAACTTTGTGAAAGCAATAAAATGATAATGATGAACATACTTATATTAAAAATAAACAGGTTCAAAAAGATATGCCTCCTATGATGTCATCTGCATATTTTACAATGAAAGACTGGAAAAATGTTTTATGGAATTGGTGACCGAGATGGTGGGTGATTTGTCACTTGTTTTCCTAATCTTTCTGTGGTATTGTCATGATTTTTAGTTTACATTAATAAAAAAAGTCTACAATTCATTAAGAACCTACCAAGTACTAGAAAGTTGAAATTCTTCAGTGTAGGAATTAATAAAACCATTTTTTTTGTTTTACATTGAAAAGCTGAGGGATAAAGATGTTAAGTATCACATCCAAAGTCCCACAAGTAAATAGAAAAATTGGATTCAAACATAGATTTATTTCCTATTTATTTCCCTCTTCATTATTACTTTAAAAATTCTTAAAAGGTCCCAGCCAACAACGGACTCCTCTATCTTTTTTTTTTCTTTTTTTCTTTTTTTCTTTTTTTCTTGGTGGTGGTGGTGCTACTGAGGATTGAATCTAGGGGCATTCTACCACTGACCTACACCCCAGTCCTTTTTAATTTTTTTTTAAATTTTGAAACAGGATCTCACTAATTTACCATACACTGGCCTCCAACCTGCAATCCTCCCATCTCAGCCTCCAAACACTGGGATTACAGGTATATGTCACTGTGGTCAGTTTATGGCTCCTCTATCTTAATCCATGAAGAAACAGGACCCCCCTCAATAAAAACAGTTGCTGCTTTAGGGTAAGTGGGCCAGATTGCCAATGAATGCTTAGCACTTGAACACCATCGAGTGGCCAGGATACTGAACCCACACTGAGCTGAAGGGAAGATGAAGAGTGAGGTGCTCTTATCACTTTAGTTTTCAATTACCAAAATACTTTTCTATCAGGAGGAAGATAAGATAACATCGCTATATGAACAACTTTTAAGACAAGTTAACTCTACTAATATTTAATCATTTATTAGGAAGAGGCACTCTGATAAAACGCAATTAGTTAATAAAAAGTGTCTAAGGTTCATAGTCTAGAAATAATCCAGTTCCTTAAAAACAATCCCGAGGTAAAAACGGTTGAAAGAATGAACTGAACATAAGCGCCAAGCTGCTACTCTCGGCTTTGTGTGCTATTCCCTCTGAGACGTATGCACTAACGATGAAAGGGGGTCATTAAACTAGTTCAGATCTTCTCTCACTTCTGGGAAGCCCCAGCAGGTTATCTGTCTCCAGAGGCATTTAGTGACACACTACTGTCCTTGTCCTCATGCCCTGTTAGCACGTTCTACCTCACCTGCCCAACCCTCCACCCTGCAAAAATCTGCCCCTACATGGAACTGTGCAGGAAGACTCAGTTCTTCGTGACAAGGTGGGCTTTCTCCTGAGGAATGGGTACTATGTAAGAGCTGCATATGGAGCCCTGGGATAACAACCAGTCTTTTCCACTCTGTGGAAAAGTATGGTAAATGTTGTACAGAAAGATCCATGCAACCCAAATGAGCACTTGGTGAAAATCTCCTTCCTAAGCAAATCCAAATTGATGTTTACTTCAGTTTACTAAAGTCTTTCTTATATGCAAGACTCTGTTTTTAAATTAAATGGAGAAAGCTACAAATGTGAACGATATATCTATCCTTAAAAGCTTTGTAACCTTGAAGGAAATCGAGATCAGTTCTAAATAGCACATATGCTTATTAGAGCTGTTGTACAAATGTTAAAAGTATGCTTCTTTAATTTCATGAATTTTTCCGTACATGGAATGGGTTACCTCTCCTGTCTAAGGGTTTAGGTTTGTGGTATGCTAATATTTCTATCCTACAAATTTTCTTTTATATGCACCCATCTATTTATATTAATCAAATTTTTCGTGTGTGTGTGTGTGTGTGTGTGTGTGTGTGTGTGTGTGTGTTACTGAGCCCAGGGTGGGTTCTACCTCTGAGCTATACCCCCAACCCTATTTTATTTTATTTTAAAATGAGGCCTTGCTAAGTTGCTGAGGCTGGCCTTGAACTTGTGATCCTCCTGTCTCAGCCTCCCAAGTATTGGGATTACAGGCATGCACTACCAGGCCTGGTTTCAATTTTTCTTTTTAATAATTTTCATCTTAGTTAAAATATAAAATCAAAGGCACTTGGGCTTACATGGAATTTTTATCCAGTGGAGTCTCTTAGAACTATTAAAACCATAAATGTAACTTGGGTTTCCCGAGTGTTCAAATGAGGTCATACTAAGAGTAACTTAATTTTCAATTGCTTATTTCCCCACTTGAATAAAAATATGGCTCTGCAACTTTTGTCTGTGCATTTCTGAGAGACCTTAGAATATCTTTTACTAGTCTCCAACTAGACCTTTCCTGGTCTTCCTCTCCAATCCCCTGGCTAGTGACCACTACCATGAACTAACTGGGTACTGGTGTCCCTGTGATACACTGAAGTCTACAGGTGTAAACTTCTGTGAGTTTCAATGGTGCTAGAACTGCCAGATCACATATAGAACACCTAATTAAATCTGAATTGCAGACATACAAATAATGCAATTTTATTACATATTTATACTAAAAACATTTTTTATCTGAAATTCAATTTTAACTAGGTGTCCTATATTTTTATTTGCTAAATTTGGCAATCCTACCAGGTGCCCAAGCCGTGTTATGCTTTCTGCAGTCTCTCCTGAACTAAACCCATAGAAAAGTATGTACAGGTGGGCAAAGTGTCTCCCTTTTCTAGTGTCCTTTGCTTCCTGAGTCCAAAGCTATGTTGCCTACCTTATGTATCTTAGGACCACTCATGATAACAGCTTTCAACATCTTTCTGTAGCCACCTCTCTTTAGAGCTTAGACACAGTCCTAGGATGTTAGACTAACCCTGAATCAGCTTTTGTCCTATTCATTTACAGATTTCCCCAAGGGCTTGCCCTATAGACTTCTGCTTTGGTGATTAGAGCCTTCCAGGAAAATTAATGTATGCAAAGAAGGCTACTTACCCTACAGGCTCATTACCAATCTAGAATTTGAGTTAGATGTGCATGAAAGTGCTTCTGTTTCTAAGGCTCTTAGTGAAGCTCCACGTGGCTTTGAAGCTTCGGCTTTTCAGAAATGTGTATGATTTTGACAGCGTGAAAGACATTCTAAACAGAAGAAACAGTATGATTGAAGGTAAGAAAACAGGAAGTTTGGGGTGTGCTTGCTTTGGTTTTTTGCAGCATATGATACAAATTTGCAAAGTCTTCTCCAATGGGAAGCTCTTGTTAGTGTTGGTTAGGGGAAAAATATAATTAAGAGGTGCATGTGATCTTGCACGTAGGCTAAGTTGTGTGAGAAATCATAATGAGAAAGCATAGCCATAAGTAAAACAGGTAAGAGGTAATGGAGGCCCAAGGTAGAACCAGCGAGAAAGAAAAAGAAGTTTGAAAAGGAGACTTTGGTCTTCAACCTTGTTCATCCTTTATAACTACCAGAGGAGATTTTGAAAGGTCATGATGCTCAGGTCACTCCCAGGTAAATTACATCAGAATCTCCAGAGATGGGTCTATGTCTCTATCAATGGCCCCTACACTAAGCCTTCATTTAAGCAGAAGTGAATCATCTTGGGCTTGTTGTCCCCTGCCCACCCCCCAGTTTCAGCTCATCCAGAATGAGGTCTACAAATTTGCATTTCTAGCAAGCTCCAAGGTGATGTTGATGCTGCTGGCCCAAGGAGTACACTTTGAGAACACTGTGTTAGAGTTACCAGGATTGGATCATGAATTTGTTAGTATTGTGTGTATGTCTTGATCCGGTGGGAGTGGGGAGAAGGAAGAGTTACTTATCGGTGGCTGAGGAAAAGACAAAATGGAGATGTCATCAAAAGAGTTATAGAGATGGAAGAAAACAGCATATATTTGGCTTGAGTGAGAATAATGAAAAAGATTGGTTTATGGAAAAAAAATCACACAGATGGTAATAGAAAGGAAAATGAACCAGTAAGGTGTTGAGAACCATCATAGAAGCAGGAGAAACATAACATCACAGAAGCCAAGAGTAGAGACAGTGGTTAAAGCTAGTTCTATCAAGAATATCATAAAATACAACCTTCAGCATACGTCCAGACCCAGTGTCCACAGAGCAAGAGATCAGACACTTCCCTTTTCTACTCTTTCCAGTTCTTAGCAAAGAGAAGTCAGAAGGATGATTCTGTAGGCAGCTCTAGCATTGCAGTGCAAAAGGCAGAAGGGTCTATGTCCATCACACTGCATTTATGAGGAAATAGTGAGGACTAACAGTAGATAGGGAGATTTTCAGCCTTGAGGGTTGAAATAAAGAGGAATTTTCATCTGATGATGAGTTCACAAGAAAGTCAATTAGTTCCAGAAGTCTTCTGGATAAGGGCAGAGTATCAGTGCTCAAAGAGTTAACCACTAGCGCTTGTTAAGAACTTACAATGAACTGAGTGCCCTTGTCCTTCCTACTCAGAGTGTGGTTCTCAGGACAGAAACCTCAGCACCGCTTGGGAGCTTGCTAGAGATGCAGAATCTCAACCCACTCCAAACTTAGTGAAATGATGTTCAGTTTAACAGGATCTCCGGGTGACAGAGTTTGAGAAGCATTGCTTTAGATATCGTGAATTCATTGAATACACTCAAATGAGTAGGTATGGGTTATTAAGAGGAAACTGAGTTACAAGGAGGTAAAAATTGTGCCCAAAGTCATCGGGTTAATGAGGGATAAGATCTGGATATATAAACCCTGATCTAAATTACAAATTACATTGTATGCACAGACTGAGGAATTCTTAACATGGTCCTTAGCACTCTCACTGTGTGTGTGTGGGGTGCAGGCAGGGGGGGCGGTACTGGGATTGAACCCAAGGGCACTCTTCCACTGAACTCCTTCCCCAGTCTGTTTTTTTCTTTTTAAACACGGTCTCATAAAGTTGCCCAGGCTGTCCTTGAACTTGCAATTCTCCTGTCTCAGTCTCCCAAGTACTGGGATTACAGGCATGCACCACCACACCCGGCTCACATCCCTCTTTAGCTTCTATCCACGGTGGTTTTAACGTAATACTTCTAAGGTATCATGTGCTCCCTATCAAACTCTTGTCTCTACCATCTAACTCACCCTTTTCATGTTAGTTCCCTCCAGCCCTTCAGAGCTCAGCTCACCGTAACTTCTTCAGGAAAGTTTTTAATACAGCAAGACGTGGTGCCTACCCTCACGGTACTGTGTTCTCTACTGTGATAATCTGTAATTATGAATTTTATGTGTAATTTTTTGTCTTTTTTTGCGGTACTGGGGATTGAACCCAGGGGCATTCTACCTCCAACCTACACCCCCAGCCCTATTTTTTATTCTTTATTTTGAAACAGGGTCTCACTAAGTTGCAGAGGACCTCACTAAGTAGCTGCGGCTAGCTGAGAACCCGGATCCTCCTGTCTCAGCCTCCCAAGTACTGGGATTACAAGCTTGCGCCACCACACCCGGCTATTTTTTTGTCTTTTTTAGAAACTAGACCTAAGCTCTGAGTAGACAAGGACCATATCTGTTTAATTTCTCACTGAATCTTTAGTGGCCAACACAATGCCTGACACACAGCAGACACGATAGTTACCTAAATGAATACATCATTGAGTGTCAGTGAATCTTACCCGCTTGATGCGATGTATAGCTTACTCACATTAGTATGGCTGGCACTGACAATCAGAACTGAACATTCTCTTTCTCCAAGTCATTAAGACACTCGATCATTTGAAGGGAGGAGTGAACTTTGAGGCTTAACCATCATCATCCAGTCAAGCCTGCGTCTGCCAGGAACACCTGGATCTGCTTTCAAAACCCCTTGAAGGTAAGAGAACCCTTTAAATATGTTTCTGATTTTCCAGAACCCAACCCAGAGTCTATACAGTGTTCCCTTTGTATCCATGGAGGATTGGTTCCAGGATCCCCTGCAAATACCAAAATCCGCAGATGCTCAAGTTCCTTATAGAGCAGAGCATAGCTTTTGCATATAATCTATGTGCAGCCTCCTGTGTAAATTATTTCTACATTACTTATAATATCCAATGCAATGTAAATAGTTGTTGTATTGTATTGTTTAGGGAATAATTAAAAGAAAAAAGTCTGTACTTTTTAGTACAGATGCCTTTTTTTCCTACTATTTTCCATCCATGCTTGGTTGAAACCATGGTTGTGTAACCCACAGATACGGAGGTCCCACTACTCTTCCCACAGCTCCTGAGACAGCAGGGGAGAAGTTAGGAGATCCCAGGTGAGGCCTCTCCACACTGGGAAGGTGGCGCCAGAGAGGAAACATTGACTCTTCCAGTACAAATCCTGTACCTAAACACAGTCCATTCATTTTTGAGTGCTGCTCATCAGGTACCTTTCAGAGGCCCTGAATTTATCAGAATGATAGAGAATGAGCCTTGATTCCAATGAATAACTCTGCCATAATAATCCTGTGTGGAAAAAATGTGGATTACAATGCCACTTTAATAGTACAATCCACTGTAATTTTGTGTTTCATCTTCCCCCAAATATTCCTCCTCCTAGGTATCATTGCTATACCTTGTGTTTCTCATATAATATTCATATAATTGGGATAACTAGGGCTTAATGTTGCTATTATTATAAAATAACAGCAAAGGAGCTTGAGGAAAATGCTGCTGATTTTTTTTTCTTAAAGAGATGGTTAGATTTAATTTCAATATATTCAGAAAATATTGAATGACAGTAACCATCTTTAAGCCTCGCCAGGTGACAAGCCCAACTGTAGATGAGAGGGATGAGGGATTTTCAGTATGGAACAGCCCCTTGATAATTCACCAGACTTTCCTTTGATGTTTCCATCACATAACTCCATGGTGAGAGACTCCATTACCCTATTTTCTTATGGTACTTTTGATATAAAAAAAAACACAACACATGTTACTTTAAACTCAAGTCACGCATTAGGAGTATTGAGGTCAAACTTGAGAACTTAATGACTTGGGAGAAAGAGAATATTCAGTTCTGATTGTCAATACCAGCCATACTAATGTGGGTAAGATATACATCACATCAAGTAAGTAAAAACTAAGTTTCTCAAACTCTTATGAGTCACCTGGGGACTTTGTTAAAATACAGAGTCCGGTCAGTATGGTCTGAGGTGAGTCGAGAGAGTTTTAGTTCCCGACAAGCTCCTAGGTGGATCTGATACTGCTGGCCTACATGCAACACTTGGAGAAGGAAGGTCTTAGGAAACAAAAATGAAATTAATTTTGTGGCTTACAATGCAATTTGGCTTGCTTTTAAGTTAAGTCAGAAGCATTGCCTAAATGTTTCTGTGTGCCAGGGCTCCTATGAATGCAACCTTGTCCACCAGCCCACTGGCAGGAGCGATTTAGAAAAAATGAGTCACTCCTCCTCCATTTCCATCCTGGGGGGGGGAGACCCCCAGGGATTTGTTTGACTAAGTAAGGAAAGAAATAAACCTGCTGTCCAATCTAGAGCTACACTGGGCCAATCTAGACGCTAAGAATTTTTAGGCTTCTTCTTTAAAAAAGTTTGTATTGAACATATGCAGAAATGTCTGGACATGTCCGAAATAGGCCTGAGCAGATGCTGATCAACTCCCAAACTGAATTAGAAGCAATGTGGTCCAATCACACATGGTGTAATAGCCAACGGGTTAAAATGCAAAATATCCTCCAACTGCAATGTATTTTGAAAATCATTACATAAAGATGATTTCAGTTATAATAATCTTCTTAAAGTGGAAAAGATTAAGAGAAAACTGTTACAGTGAATTATTGCTGAAGGAGGCAGGTGAAGGCAAAGTAGTGTTCATTTTTTAGGAGGAAAGTCCCTCGTACACTTCTACCACGTAGGTGTCTCTGACTTCTACTCCCCACCTCCACCCCAAGCCCTTGGTGGGCCTGAGCCACTGGGGAAAAAGTCATCAGCTTACATGAGGGCAAGTAAATGGGAAAAAGAATTTGGAAAGAATCATTTTTGTTCCTTTGGTTTTTAAAAATCCTTTCTTAGCTGGGTGTGGCGGTGTATGCCTGTAATCCTAATACTTGGGAGGCCAGCCTCAGCAACTTAGTGAGATGCAGTTTCAAAATAAAATGATAAATAAATAATTAATAAATAAGTAAATAGGACTGGGGGTGTAGCTCAGAGGTAGAACACCCCTGAGTTAAATCTCTAGTACAAAATAAATAAACACCCTTTCTTAACCCTTAAATCCCCAAAATGGAAAGAAGCATATATAAACACTTGTGCAAATTATTTAATTTGGGTTAAAGTAGGTCTTTGTTGAAGCCAAGGAGCAGGAGTTAGACCCCAATACCAAGGAAGTAGTTTTAGCTCACATGGGCACTCAGGAAAGTTTAACAAACAAGTAATTTAGTTAGGACACTATGATTAATGGTTTCCAACAGCATCCTTCAAATCTAATCGAGCACATCTGCTTTATTCCAGAGGAAAAATATTCTAGAATATATCTTTGGTCTTTGCTCATAAGATCAGAATTAAAATATTACCCGTTACTCCTAAAATTATAAAAATCAAATGTTATATCATGTAGAAAACACTCAGTACCACTTAGATACAAACGGAACATTCAATAAGGTCATGACACTTTATGCTACTAAGAAGTAGAATCAGAAAGGTGAGCTTAAGTCAAACTATCAGAGAAGATCCTGATCTGCACATCTTAAGAGGTTTTAGAATGAATTAATGAAAGAAGTTTATATAATAACTTTTTCTTGAAAATCTCCAGAAATAATGCTGGTCCTCACTCTCTACCTTGGCTAAAGTTGCCCTTCCACAGAGATGAGAACTAAATAATTAACTGCAACATCTTCCAAACATAGGGGGTGTACCCAAGATGTACTCAAAGAAACAGTGTCTTTTTTGAAGGAGCAAGGAAGTCTCTTTGTTCCTCTTCTCAGAGCAAGGCATTGATGTACACACTGAATTCCCTTGAACATCTGTTCAGATGTGTGGATGCAATAGAAGTTAATGTGGAAGGCAGGCTGCAGGGAAATTAAATCAGCCTCATTCTTTCTCCCTATTTGCCAGGATGTGGGGATCTAGATTTGCAATCAAACCCATTTCCAAGGACCATATTTGCCTGCTTCATCTCTACCTATGTCTTTTTCTATAGAAAACTGGGGACATATAAGAATTGTGACTTTCATGGTTCTAGCCAGGTGGAAAAGAGAAGCTATGATGAGCTACCTAGGAAGCAGGGAAATATTACCTGTAATCACCTGAGTTCTTTGAATGATGATGAAAACATTTTTTGGTGTCCAGAACAGTCTTTGTCTAAGGACCTCGACTGTCTGTCACACTTTAATAGAGACTACTTTAATAATATATCAAGTGTTTTAATTAAGAAAATCTGTCTGGCAGTATTACATTACTTTATGACTTTATATATAAATAAAATAGTCCACAAATTAGTGAGGTCAAAAAGCACTTTACAGAAATCTGGAGAATATAGAGAATACCTTTAAAATAAAAGTGTGCCACAGAGGTTCAAAAATGGTAATAATTTTGTGATATTTCAGAACAAATGCACAAATTAATCGATACAGGAATTGGTGAGTGTTTGTCCTGAATACATCTTGCAAGATTTATCTACATAAACCTGGCCAAGGTTGGGGTGGGAGAATGAATGGCACAAAAGCAGTATTAGACCCTTGTACTTTATCAGAGATATATCATAAAGATTATTGAGAAGGGCGGATAGTCGAATCCATATTATATATGCGAAGGGATTTCAGATGTTGGCATCTTTTTCAAACAACTTTTGAAAACCTGTATGTGCTTTGCTTCTTCCATGGTATTCTAAGCGGGCTGCTGTTTGTTTTTCTTCTTTTTTTAATCTAAGCCTCTGTCTGGATTTCCATAGAAGGCAACTTTCTATGCCCCTGCTTGTCTGGATCCCCTTGTCAAGATAATCGCATTTATCAGAAGTTCTCAACCTTTCTGTGCTCAGGACTACTTGGACAGCTCAACACCACTTGTAAGATGACCTTCCGATAGTCATGATTCAGATTTTTGACCACTTCTTTCTGTCAGTAAGTCTTTATAGATATTCAGACTACCTTCCGGCCTTGACCTACTGCTTCATTCATGTCAAGGGAGTGTCAATTCCTCCCCAAATTATCCAGGCCACTGCTATTCATTCTGTCATTTCCCTCTAACCCTGATCCCTGCCCACCAACAGAATTTCCAGCACTAAAATTTCCCACATTGGTCAGAGTTAGGACGAGGGGTGACCCATGTATGGTAGAGGAAAGCAAAACTAATTACAGAGCTAAGAAAAGGAACATATAAAATTCCCCCTGACCTCCCATATACCAGCAGTTATCAAACTTTAGTATACACCAGCATCGTAGAGTCACACTTTGAGAACCACTGCCACACATAACCAAAACTCATTTCCAAATAACACAAAATAAAATGAAAAGCCATCTCACTTGGCTCTGTGCCAGAGAGTTCTGATTCTGGGAGTGCTTGGAGTCCCTTCAATAGAATTCTAGGCATCCATGGTACTTAGGAAATTATATTTTATATTGTATGAGCATGTGTAAGATTCTATCTGGTGTTAAGAGGACCCATTGCTCTCAGAAGGTCTCAAAGAGCTCATTCACCCCAACACAGCTAAGGATGCCCACTGAATGCCATGCAGACAGAGGCAAACACATGTTTGAGAAAGCATTGATATTACAATACAGTGCAATAAAGACTTTACCCCATCCATGATCCTTCTGGTCATTTCATGGTTAATAAGATCATTCTACTAATACTACACTAACCTTTGTAATTGATTGCTCTATTCCTTTGAGATTATTCATCGACTCCTACCGAGATGTGTGTCAACCCACCAAGCAGGCAAAAAGTTTAGATGGAGCACCCATGACAGGCCTCACCTGGTGCGGGCTCGGTGCACCAGCGCTTGCAGAGTCCCTGCTCGCAAGCAACTGTGTGTGAAGATGCTGACATCTACTACTTTTAAACCCCACGGAAGCAAGAGCCTTGCTTTTCTTGCCCCACTTGCTGTCTCAAGTCTTGAAGAGCACATAGTAAATCACGGGAGTGCAACCAATGATTAGTAAGTAAAACGGATGCCTTGGGGGGTTTGTACTGTAAATATCAAAATGATATTGCCAGATCCACAAAATGTCCCACAGTGCTCATTGGACGAAGCTCTGTCACCTGGAGACTGTTGCTGAATCAAGGCAATTGAAACTGGACTAGTGATGCATATTAATGAACTATAAAGTTGACGCAATAGGGAAAGCAAACTGAAGTTTAAATCTCCCCTTACTCCAGATGACTGGCATTAAAACAAAACTCAGTTAAAAGGCTCTGGGCTAGGGACATTACCTCTCCACCACATCCTTTCTTTAGCAAGCGATAATGGTGATGGCAAAGGATTCAGGAAATGAAAAGCATGCTGCTCAACCACACATATCTATCGTACTCCCATCCATAGGTATGAAGCAGACAAGCCCATTACCTAGATTTAAAGTTTCACTTAACCTCAAGGGGCTGCTCAGCTTTGTAAAGCTGAGACCCTTGCAGCCTCTGGATCCATTCAAAAGAGAATCAACGTTGAAAGGAGGCAGATCATGAGGTTTCCTGAAGAATTCCTAGTTTCTAAGTGCACTCAATCCTCCCTTAATTCAGGAAAAAGAGGGGTTGGTTTTCCTCAAAAATCCTGAGGAAGTTATTATTTTTTTTTTACTTGTACATAGATGTTGATCGTATTAAATGAATACATGGGAATGTCAGTGATTTTCTACATTAGGCTGTTCATTTATTGAAGCTGGGGTCCCTCCTATTATCTCCATGGAAACATACATACATCCTCATACACATGGAGAAGAAAGAACATTCCTTCTTCTTGGGAAACACCTGTCTGGGGAATTCTTGGTTGTGCATCTCCTGAGCTTGCACAGGGTCGGGCATGCAAATGGTGCAGTGCCTCTTTGGGAAGTCACATTTGTCCCTGAAACTTCAGTCACCTGGAGACTGCATGCCCCATTGACTGCAGCAGCTCAGTCCTGACAGTGTAGAATGAGTTCAGAAATCTCATTTGAGCCACAATATTTGCATTGAGTCCAAACAGCACACTCTAGTTAATGCTGAAATAAATATTCTTCATAATTTTTGCTGATTGTGGAATTTTTTTTTCCTTTCCTTTTCTTACTGGGCTGTTATAATAACCTTGCTTTGGTTTGGATTTTTTTTTTATGGGAAAGGACTATAGTAGGACTCAGTTAAGTAATGCATCAGTTAGGTGCATTTTTTTATACATATACATGTATATTTTTTTATACATAGAAAATTTCTGCTTCTTTTGCTATGCAAACACACTTACACATAATTCCTGAAATTCCTACTACATTCATAACCCACCGCTTCCAGACACACACACACACATATACACACACACACGCACACACACACACATGGCACCAAAATACAAACTCCCTACATGTCAAATCAAGCCAGGCTGCAGATGTAAATAGGTGGATATGGCACCAGGTGGATGTATAATCAGTAATAAGAAATACATTGAGCCCCAGAATGAAAAAAAAATCCCCCAGCTGTTCAGGATTCCCCCTCCCCCTTCCATTCACTGATTTATTAACCCTGAACAAAGATGTAATTGCAGGGTCTCAGAAACTTTTTTTTTTCTTTTTCTTTTTTATCATTTTTTGATTTTATTATTTTTTTCATTTTTGGCATTTGTTCGATTCGGCTCTGAATGTCTTCGTCTCTAGTTGGACCATTCATTGCCTGTTTTCTTCACTTAGTTGCCCATCTTCCCCCCACCAGAAATGAAAGAAGCGTGAGCTTCTGAGTCTTAAGGATGAGACCTCTGCATTTTCTTTGCTTGTTTAGGGCAAGAAATGAAGCGCTGCCTCTTTAATTGGCAGAAGCATGCAGGAGGAGCATACCTTTAATTTAGTGTTGGGATACCTCACTTGGACCCTGGCTGTTGTCTTATTGGAGACGGCAGCCTGCCTGAGATCCTCTAGCACTGAAATAATATCATCCAGCACGCATTTCTTATCCTGATTTCTCAACACACACAGATGGGAAAAAGTATAATTATAGCCCTTGTGGTTCACCTTCATTTCCAGCACGGCTCGGTGGGTCTGCAGGATCCCCTCAGCCTGGAGCAAAATATTGTCCCCGGGTGGGGAGAGGAGGATCACCCTACCATACCTCCCGGGGGTGTGCAAGTCCGAATAGAGCTGGCTTTTGGACTGGTCCAAGGGGAAAAGGCTGCTGGCCAGGCTGCGCTCGATCTTGGCCAGGCTGTGGCTGGGAGCGACCAGGCGCTCCAGGTCGCCCTCGGGCTGGAAGCGGTTGAGCGCGCTGAGGCCGAAGGTGATGGTCAGCACTGCGGGTACGGTGAGG
>PVJS01018134.1:0-35253 GCA_004027185.1 Glis glis | reverse complement strand
AAAAAAAAAAAAAAAAAAAAAAGTGGATCTCAGAGGCACAGAGGAGAAGGTGGGACCAGAGGCTGGGAAGAGTTTGGGGGTGGGGGAGGAAAGGAGAAAGGACAGTTAGCAGGTACGGGGTGCTGTTGGATGGGAGGAATAATGTCTACTGTCCTGTGGCACAGTAGAGTGACTATGGTTGACAACAATCAAATGAATATCTCAAGATAGCTAGGAGAGCCAGTTTCGAATGTTCCCAACCCAGAAAAGTGCTCAAGTGCTGAGGTGTTCGATTTGCGGGTTACCCCGATCTGATCAGCACACTTTGTTCATGTGCCGAAATGTCACCCCATAAATGTGTACAATTACTTTGTGTCCCTTGAAAATTAAAATATGCATTAAAACCCATAGCTCCCCTGCTGCTCCTGGGGCTGCGGTGGGCAGCGCTGGCATCACGGGTTCACATACCCCGCAGACCCTCCTGCCTCAACAGCTCCCTGTATATCCAGAGTGCATGAATCTGCGTCCGGGCCCCTCTCCCTTCTCAGTCCACGTGGCTTGACCGGGGCTGACAGTCTCCTGGCCCTAGAGATGCCCTGATTCCCTTCAGGGATGGGCGCCCAAAGTGGAGGGCTGGGGTTCCCTGCGGGTCCCTCTCTGCCCGGGCCACACCAGGCAGGGCATCACAGTGCACACTCCGGGCTCCCACCTCCTGCCTGCTCTGGCTCCAGCTGAGGAGAGCAGCCGGCTCCGTGTCCCTCCTGTTCTCTCCCACGAGGGGCTTGGGTTGGCCACATCCCTCTGAGGGGCCATGGCCCCAGGGCAGCCGCCCCGCCTGCCAGGTTTAGGAGCCTAAGAGACTCGCTGTCTTCTTTCACTCTCCTGAAATGGCCGGGGGCCGGGGGCAGCCCGTGTCCTGCCAGGCCACTGATGGACAAGGAACCTGCTCCAGTGGACGGAGCGTCAGGATGAGCCCTGAGGGCCAGACACTGTCATGAGCAGGGACGCAGGGGCCCTGGTGACCTGCTACATAGCACAGAGCGCCACCACAATTCCCCAGACTGATCGTGGGAGGGCAGGCCATGAGGCAGGGTGCGGGGTGAGTGGGTCAAGGGTGGGCGGCGGCAGTTAGTGCCTGGTGACATGGAGGGATAAAGAGTGGGGCCGGCTGGCTTCTCACAGGACATTCAGAAAGGAGAGATGAGGCAGTTAGGGTGCCCGAGACTCATCCTCCACCCGACCTCCGTTCCCCTGCTCCAGGACCTCAGCTTGGTGAGGAAACAGTAAGACGGCGTGAGGACAGGGGACTGCGGGGGTTTAGGCAGAAATGTGACACTGAAATGTTGAGCCCAGAACCTTCTCTACCCCGTCTGAGGTGGAGCGGCTTTCCTCTGCACCAAAGCCTTTGGACAACCACATCATGGCTCAGACAGGGATGCAGAGGATGGGAACCAAGGATGCGGACCATGGAGGGATGAATGATAAAGCAAATGTCACACACACACACACACACACACACACACACACACACACACAGTGGACTACTATTCAGCCTTTAAAAAGAAGGAAATCACTGGGTGTGGAGGTACATGCCTGTAATGCCAGTACTTGGGAGGCTGAGACAGCAGGATCGCAGGTTTGAGGCCAGCCTCAGCAACTTAGGGAGGCCCTCAGCAACTTAATGAGATTTTGTTTCAAAATAAAAAATAAAACAGGACTAGGGGTATAGCTCAGAAGTAGAACACCCTGGGTTCAATTCCCAGTACCCCCCCAAAATGCAAATTCTGCCATTTGTAACATCATGAGCGGAACCGAAAGACACTATGTTAAGTAAAATAATTTAGACCAGAAGCAACTTGTGAGGCCTTCTGCAACCCAGTGAGAACCTGTTTCAAAATAAAGAATAAAATAGGGCTGGAGGTATAGCTCAGAGGTAGAACGCCCCTGGGTTCAATCCCCCCCTACCCCGTACCACAAAAAGAAAGAAAGAAAGAAAGAAAGAAGAAAGAAAGAAAGAAAGAAAGAAAGAAAGAAAGAAAGAAAGAAAGGAAGAGAGAGAGAGAGAGAGAGAGAGAGAGAGAGAGAGAGAAAGAGAGAAAGAAAGAGAGAAAGAAAGAGAGGAAGGAAAGAAGGAAGGAAAGAAAGATGAATAGTGCGTGTCTTCTAAGTGCAATCTAAACAAGCCAAACTCACGGAAGCGGAGAGTAGAACGGTGGGTACCAGGTTCTGGGCGTGGGTTTGGGAAGTGTTGGTCAAAGGACACAAAACTTCAAGGAGATGAGAGGAAGACGTTAGAGCTGTTGTAATTCGTGGTGCCTAGGGTTAATAACAATAGATCCTGTAATTGACAATTCCAAGAGTAGATTGTAAGTGTCCTCACTACCAGAAATTAAGTATGTGAGTTGATCCATACGTTAAAGAGCTGGAGTTAGCCATTCCATAATGTACATGCATATATTGAAACATTATAGCCAGGTGTGGCAGCGCAAGCCTGTAATCCCAGCACTTGGGAGGCTGAGACAGGACGATCTTGGGTTTGAAGCAGCCTCATCAATTTAGTGAGGCTCTCACCAACTTAGTGAGACCCTGTTTCAAAATAAAAAAAAATAAAATAGGGCTAGAGGTGTAGATCAGAGGCAGAAAGCCCCTGGGTTCAATCCCCAGTACCACTAAATAAATAAACAAATAAATAAATAATCAAAAATTTTTAAAAAAACATTGTGAGATAAATAATAAAGTGGGATTTTAAAGAAAGTAAGAAACGCCTTGATAAGGGGGCCCGCAGCTTCCTTCAGAAGTCATGACTGTGTCCCTTAGAGGCCAGGGTCGGTGTGGGACCCAGAGCCCCCCAACAAGGACAGAGGCCAGGTCTCTGGGGAACGGGCCCTGGGGTGAGGCCTCAGAGGCACAGGGTGACCCTTCTCTCCACATGGCCGGGGGAGTGAAGTCCTAATCCCCCGCACATGGGCGTATGAGCTGGTTTGTGAACAGGGTCTTTGCAGGTGAGCCAGTTATGACGGCGTCATCAGGGGCCATGGGACCGTTTCCCTATAGGAACACAGATTCAGACACAGATGCGTACAGGGGAAAGGTGATGTGGAGACGCAGGGAGACGCCACCTGAGCAAGGGAACACAGGAGACTTTGAGCTGGGAGAGAGGCCTGGAGCAGACTCTCTCCCGGGAGGAACGGCCCAGGACACCCGACTCAGGCCTCTGCCTCCAGCACCGCCCCACGGTGCCTGCCTGCAGCAGAGGCCACAGTGTTGGTGGGACTTTCTTACAACCTCCCAGGAAACGTATAACCAGAGTGACTGTGCACCCAGGAAAGAAAAATGTCCAGGCTTTCTAGGGGCATCAAAGGTAAGCGCTGACCTCACACTGATCCTCAGAGACCAAAACGGCATGGTGGCTCGCCCGGGTGCAGTGCACCAAGTGCAGGTGGCCAACGCAGTCCTGGCCCAGCCTGGTCCCGGGATGCGTCCAGGGAGCCCACGCCCATCTGCCTGGGACCTTCACTGGCATTTCGATGGGATTTATAATAACATGCAAAGTTGTTGTGCTACAGCATTAAACCAAAAAGAACCAACACAAACGCTTACAGACAGCTCAGTGGAAAAATGGAGAAAAAGAATACACACCGGGTGGGTGTCCCGGGGCGCCGGAAGGGCAGGTTGTGTCTTTACCCCTGGATCCTGCTTTCCTGCTTCCTGGACTATTTTTATACCATACCTAATTAACTTTCTTCATCAAGAAGACTATATATTTTTAAAAATGCATGGAATGATGTTGCTCCCCTCAAAAAGAGAGGAGAGGAGTTGCCTCCCTGCCCTGTCCACTGAGTCAGCAAGGAAGATATGGAGGCGGTGTTGAACTTGGGGGTTCTGGGGCCACGCCCCTCTGACACACTTGCCTGGCGACTGGGACCATTTGTTCACCCCTTCCCTGAAGTTAAACACAGGTCCAGTGCGCCCCGTGAGCTGCCTGCTAATCTCTTAGATTTCAGCCTCCTGGGTGAGGGAGGCTGCCCATTCCTGCCCAGTGGGTCCTGCGCACCCCACCCAGCGAACCCTGAGCCCCCCACACACATCAGTGCAGTGCAGACTTGACCCAGAGATAGATGGGGGTGTAGTTCAGAGGCAGAATGCCCCTGGATTTAATCCCCAGTGCCACAAAAATAATATAAAAAATGTTGAAGTCATATTAAACACTAAAGCAGGAAAGAGAGGGAGAGAAGCTACTATTTCCTGTGGCTCTGTCCTGGATGGCTTCATGCAGGGACACTCTGCCCACCGCCATCTCAGCATGTGGATGCCGACCGCCACCCCTCCAGGTCCTCGCCAGCGAGGGGGCAGCACACCTGGCCTTCCAGCTGTTTCTCTAGAGGCAGCTACAGGTCAGGAGGGCTCTAGCTATGACTCTCTGCGCTCCCCCTCTGCCCTTGGCTCTCAGGCAAGAGGTAGGTTTCAACCTGCAGGCTTGGAATAAAGAAGAAGATAGGCACAGCCTCCTCTGTGGACCTCCGCCTCAAGCTGGCGCTGTCTCCATGGAGACGTTCTCCACGTGGAAGTTAATCAGGACTTGGACTCACTAATGTGTCGCAGATGGCTGCGAAAAGTGGCAAAGTCCCTTTGGACTCAGATGTCAAAGCGTTTAACTCCCCGCGTGGCTTTCCTCCTGCTGGTAAGACGATGAGCCGTTCTGAATCCTGGACACACCGCTGGCCCCACGCGGGACCTTGAGAGAGTGCTCCTCAGAGCTCCATCTCCTCATTGGCAGAAAGGAAATCGCTATAGTCCCCGGCTCATAACACAACAGGCATCGGAAATGTGCACAGAAGGGGATCAGCCCCAGTCCACACTGGTTTATCACCTATCAGTATGACCCAAGATCTTTTGTAAGATGCCAAACATTTCCTAAGGAAACCCGACGGTGATTAGAGAAGGATGGAGCCACAAGCTGGAAACTCATTTCTGCTGACCCCGCAGGCCAGTCATCTCCAGTACGATGGCTGCCTAGGAAATCTTTCCTCTTTTCATAATCTGAATATTAATACATGAGCTACCGGTTGCTTTCAAAGAGAGCTGGGCAAAAATGCTTAAATTAAAAATGGTCTTGACATTTCCTATGGTAATAGTCCCTCTGGTCCAAAGTTTGAATCACACAAAGTTTTAGTTACACAAAGTCAGCTCTGGCCCAACTACATTAACTGGAGAATTCCAGAAATAAGCAATGTGTACATTTCAAGTTATGTACCATTCTGAGCACTGGGATGAAATCTCTTGCCACTCACTCCATCCTACCCAGGACATGAGTCATCCCCTCGCCCAGCGTATCTGTGCTGTATATCCTACCCACCCGTTACTCACTCAGTAGTCATCTCGATTATCAGATGGGCTTTTGTTGGATCACAGTGCTTGTGTTCAAGTAACCCTTTAATTGAAGGTGAAAGTACAGTGAGAGACTGAGAGAAAGGCCACATCCACATAGCTTTTATTACAATACATTCTTACAATTGCTCTATTTTCTCATTAGTTATTTTTCATCTTTTTCTGTGCCTAATTTATAAATTAAACTTTACCATACGTGTGTACACATAGGGAAAAACAAAGTATATATAGAGAGTTCAGTACTACCCTTGGTCCCGGGCATCCACGGAGGGCACTGGAATGTTCCCCAAGGATAAGGGGATCTACTGTGTACAGAAATCTGTGCAGTGACTGACAAAGACGGGGTGAATCTAAACACAACAGCTGTGAGGCCTGTTTGCCTTAGCTACCTCTCCCCACCCCATACACATCCAACTCCCTCCTGCAGGCACCTGGACCATCTCCACTCTCTCTTCTAAACTCGCTGACCTTGTTCCTTATTGCCACAGGCAATGCAACTGGCATGATGACCTCACTCATGACAAGCACCAACGCCTGACAATCCTTCGCAGGGGACCCCCGTCTGTTACTACATGATATGGAACCTCAGGGGCCTTGGTCAGCCAGGAGGGGTCCCCATTCTGCAGGAGTGTGGCAGACTGGCGAGCTGCATGGAGAGTCAGGGCGCCTTGCCTCCTGATGACTGTGACCGTCTGTTCTACTCGCTTTTAGTACCCACTGGGGGAAGTGGTCCTGTCTAGTCCAGGACTGTGTCTCTTCTTGCCGTGCTTGTGAATCTTGTGATATAAAATGAGGTGACTCCAATCTGCTGAGAAACCCATTCTAACCGAAACACGCAGACTCCACCACATACACAGAAGAGCAGTCACCGGGATCCAAGACCCGAGTTCATGATTCGCTTTACATGAGCTGTCAGTGCTCATGCAGGAAGCCCGGCTACAGAATGGGGGCGCGCTTGGGAAGTACCCAGTGCCACAAGGAAACCAGGAGTCTAAGCCTTGAAATGAATCCTTCACAGATCGGTTCCCTCCAGGGGAGGAGAGATCATGGACGCAGGAAGTGTTGGTTTGGATCTGGGGCCTGAGGTAAACACGCGGCTGAGTGGCTGTGCACTGTTCGTCTGTGAGATTGCCAGTCTCCCCAATAATTTTGCATGACCCCGAGAAGCAAGCAAATGAGCCACAGGGGAAGGGTAGCCTGTGGGGCGACCTAGCCTTCTGCTTTTGTTCTTGGTGAAGGTCAGAAAGGAGCTTCAAAGGCATTTCAGCCCAAAGCCCTCAGGGCTCAAGGCATTAGAAGCAGTTTCCTGGTGTCCTGTCAGTGTCGGTGTGAGGGCCAGGAGGACACACCTCCCTTTGGATCTTCTGCTGAGCAGAGCACTGAGCCACACGGTCATGTCCAAGTGCCCAGGCAGGAGTCCAGGGAAGGATTGGGCTGTGTCCACCCTCAAGAGTTCTGGTGGTGGCTTGACAATTGCTCTTCAAGTCTTCAGGTCCCTCTAAAAGCAAAAACAGAGGCGGTGACATTGTAGCCCCACAAGCCATCTCTGGGATGTTATGACCGAGTGGGCACCTGCGTTCCACCCCAAGAGTCCTCCACGATTAGTGGGGGCCAGCTTGGCTCTGAGGGGGGAGGCTGCCAGCTCTGTGGGGGTCCTGCACAGGTACAAAAACGCACCCACCCGCAAGGCCTGGGCTTTTCAAGGACCGCCCTGAGATGTCCTGTAACTTCCACGTGACCTTAGGTGTTGACATTGCACTCCTAAGTCCTGGTTTGAGTCAGAATGATTTTGTTTTAAGCTCCAACGAGAAAGAGAAATCTACTGTGTAAAAATAAAGAAGATGGAGCAAGGACCCATTGACTGACAAATGGGACAGCACCCCAAGTGGGCGTGCTCTTGAAAGGGCTTCCCGAGGGTGCTCAGATGGGGCAACTAAAGCCAGGGGAGCCTCTGGTGGAAGGGGAAGCCACTTCTGAGTCTTCCCCATGACCGCAGGGGGGATTTGGGAAAGGGTGAGTCTGGGCCTCAGACGGCCAGAGGTGACCCATGACTAAGATGGCCTACAGGGAGCACCGAAGGCGCCGGTCCTCATGGGAATGGTGGGAACATCTCCTAAAACCCTTCCAGGAAGCCACATGGCACGTGCCGGCATTTCTCAAGGGCTGCCTGAAGACCACATGTGTCAAATTCACCAGCTCCTCATCCCTAAACCCCAAGCCACACTGTCCACACAAGGGTCCTGGGAATCGTCCACTTCAGCCGCAGCCAGACGGGTCTTATGCACCCCAAATTTGAGGCCTGTTCATTCCGCTGTGCAGCATCATGCTGGGCTAAGGCCTTGATCTGCTTTGACTCACACTCTGCCCTTTGTAACTTGGGGACTTGAGCAGGCTCCCTCACCCATCATACCAGGAGCATCATAGGATCTGCCACCCAGGACGACGTCAAGCTGAATGGACTGACAGCGTCCCTGTCACGGGATCCTCAGAGCGGTTGTGGAATCTTTGTCCCTGACCACCCCAGGCTGCTCCACAGCATGGCCAACTAGGAGCGGCTTCTCAGCTTTACCCGTTCCGGCATTTCAAGCTCTACTTTAAGGACTCCCAGCTCTGTCCTGAGGGACCCAAGTCCCCAAGAGCAGCTGCACTAACTCCTCTACCCCCCCCCACATGCACACGTGGCCCCTCTGTACCCCAGGCTCCTCCATGGCACCCTCAGTGGCATCCACAGCAAGGTCACCTGTTTATACATCTATTCTGATACTTTCCAAGGGACAGACAAGTTCTGGATGAATTTTCTACTGAATAGCATTACATGGCGCTACACGCCCAGTACCGGGCAGGCCACCCTCTCGTGGCCAGGTGAGCATCCACTGACGGTCTCGCATCGACCAGCTGGAGTATCTACTGGCATGGAGGCCTGCCCTGAGCTGCCCTGCAGTCCTCACCACGTCAATGGGAAGAAACCAGCTGCTCACAGTCACCTGCTACACGGCCGTGGTGCTGGGACCAAAACCAGTACTAGGGCCTCACCATGAGCACTAGGAACCATTATATCGTTTCTTATTCAAAGCAAAAGATCTTTTCTAATTTTTTGGTACTGGAAATTGACCCCAGGGGCATTCTACCTCTGAGCAATACCCCCAGCCCTTCTTACTGTTTTATTTTGAAACAGGGTCTTGCTAAAGTGTTATGCTGTCCTCAGACAGGGTGATACTCCTGTCTCAGCCTTCCAAGTGCTGGGATAATAAGCCACCACGCCCGACAAAGCAAAAACTCACGAGGAAAAAACAGGGATGAGCGCCTGAGGCACACTACAAGTTTGGTGCCCTTCCAATTTTTTCAATTTTTTCAAATTAAAGGAGCATTTTGAAAAGGTCTTTGATGCATAGAGACAGAAAGCAGACAGATGGTTGCCGGAGGCCGGGGGAGCTGGGAGGGAATATTCACAGGGCATGAGGTTTTGTTTTGGGGAGATGAAAATGTTTTGGAATGAGACAGAGGCTACAGAACATTGTCCAAGTGCCAAATGCCATGGAATTGTTCATTTTAAAATGGTTCGTGTTATATTATGTCAATTTTACCTGAACGGGGGGCGGGGAGAGGGAGGTCTTTGAAACTGGTCCAGGGAGCGATAGGAGGCTCCATGTGAGATCAAGTCAGCAAATATTTGCCAAGTGCCCTGTTGGCCATGCTGGGTCTCACCTCCCTGTGGCCTCCCCCTGCTCAGGGGGGCGGATCACCCCCATCCACCCACCCTCGAAGTGGGGCCTGTGTCTGCTGGAAGCACCTTCCCCCTGGGTGCCAGCCAGTCATGGCTTCCTGGAGGCTCCGGGCTCCCCTGTCAGCCTCACTGACCAAGTCCCTCCCAGGCAGCCCCCAAAGCAGAACCCCCGGGGCCCTCAGCCTGGAGGCGCTCCATCGCACCCTGACTCCCAGCAGGTGCCCGTTCCCTGGGGGCTCTAGGGGTCCTCCCCACCCAGCTCCACCTTCTCCACCCACCACCCTCTGCTCTCCCACCCCACACAGGAGGGCACACTGGACCTGTCCCCACCCCAAGGGGCTCCTCCTCGGCCCTTCCTGCTGGATGAAGCCTGGGCCCCTCCTCTGTGTGCAGGGACCACACCCATCTGCATGGAGCCTTGCCCAAGGATTAGTTAGCTTACTCAAGTGTCGCCACCCAGAGCCACCAAATCACTGCCAGTTGACTTGAGGCCACTGGCTCCCTCCCTCCCTCCCCCTCCCCGGCTGCCTGCTGCAGAGCAGGGTCACAGAGGACCCACGAGCCAGAGAGGCCCACACCCACCTCCATCTGCTCATGAATCCAGTCCAGGAAGGCGGTGATGCGGGTGTACACCCCGGGCTTGTTCACCTCGGCACAGCCGATGCCGAAGCTCGTGGCGCCCACCAGCTTCCACAGCCTGCTTTCTTGACACACCAGGGGCCCCCCGCTGTCCCCCTGGATGGCAGGAAGGAGGCAGAAGTCAAGGGGACGGCACTGCCATGGGGTGCTTTCTGTCAAGGAGAGTCCCCCTCACAACATCACAAGCATGGTGGAGCATGATCCACGTTCATCCCACCAGCCCTTCTGGAAGGGTTGCTGGCATCCCCAAAGCAGGGTCCCTCGGCTTCCCTCCAGCTGTGTCTCCCTCCAGGCTCCAGACACTGAGCCAGGAAGGTCCAGGGCAGCGAGCGCAGTCAGGGAGCTCTCAGGGGGAGGGTCTGCCTGGGCCAGACCTTCAGCACCTCTGGGGCCCACGGGGCGGTATTGGGGTCCCACCTGCTGAGGCTCTTGGAGGCCCGGATTCACCGGTTCCCACCTGCCTTCCACCCAAGTTATCCCTGCCATGCTCAGAATTGGGTGGGAGGAAGGCAGGGAGAGCCCCTCCGGCGCCCAGCACCCCGCAGACTAGAGCACTGGGTAAACAGAGGCCCGGCCCCTGGGGAGGCAGATATCGTAAGCAAATCTCTTTCCCAAGCAGTGTAAATTTGCTTTTCACTCAGTCACAGGGAAACTTTAGTAGTGGCCTGTCTCAGGGCTGGGTCACCACACTATACCAGAGCCTCGCCCATCGCTGTGTCCCCTAGGGTCACCAGGAGCCCTTCCTACCTGGCAGCTGTCCACGCCGCCCTTCAGGTAGCCGGCACAGAGCATCGACGGAGAGATGATGCCCCCGTACACGTCTCTGTGGTTACAGATCTTGTTGGAAATTAAAGGCACAGCCGCATGGTTCAAGACAGGGGATGCATCACCTGCTTGGAGGCAAGGCGGGAAATGGGTAGTAAGGAGGAAGCGCAGGTCAGAATGCACAGGGACGAGCTGCAGGAAAAGGTCGTGCCCTGCAGGTGGGACAGCTGTGGAGCACGCCACACCTGGAGCCTTGCTCCTCCGGAGCGGGCCCACTGGCCCGAGGCTTCAGGTCAGGGCTACTTACTTCCCCAAGGGGCCAGCGTAGAAGCTAGGGACCACAGTAGCAGTGTTCTTCCCCAAGGCCCGTCCTGGGCCAGGCACTCGACCCGCCCCAGCCAACCCAGCTTAAAAGGTGGAAACTGAGGCTCACGGAGGTCACGCGCAGCATCTGGGAGGAGCCCTGCTGTGGGCAGCAGAAAACTGTCCCTCCAAAAATGTGTACTTCTCAATTCCTGGAACCTGTGCTATGCCACCTTCCCTGGCAAAAGGGACTCTGCAGGTGAGACAGGTGTACGGACCTGGAGGTTATCTGGATTAGGTGGTGGACTGAGCGAAACCACAGACAAAGAGAGGGAGATGAGGTGATAGATGCAGAGGTCAGAGAGGAGTGACCGGGTGTGCTCTGGCCTTGAAGATGAGGGGAGAGGCCCGGAGCCCAGAAATTCAGGAGGGAAAGTTGAGGGAACGACTGTCCCCCAGAGCCTCCAAAAGGAAGCAGCCTGCCAACCCGGGCTTCAGCCCACCCGGACTGGCTCTGGACTTCTCACCTCTATAACCATAGCGGATAGGTGCTTCACTCTCAACCACTGAGTTCGGGGTCTTTTGTTGCAGCAGCCACAGGAGACTAATACACCTGCAGTGGGTCTGCCTCACTACTACACCACAGGGATCAGCCCCTCCTGCTAAACATATCTTTATGCTGTGTAGTCTTGACACTGCAGAGGCATCCCCGTCCACCCTGAGCAGGTATCAGCAGGTGGCCTATGGGTCTGCGCTCCTTAAAACCTGTGTGTGTGCGTGTGTGTGTGTGTGTGTGTGTGTGTGTGTGTGTGTTTTACTGAGGATTGAACCCAAGGACATTCTACCTCCTAACTACACCCCCAGCCCTTATATATGGATTATTTATTTATGGAACTGGGGATTGAACCCAGAAGGATTCTACCTCCCAGCTACACTCCCAGCCTTATTTTATTTTTTATTTTGAAACAGAGTCACACTAAGTTGCTGAGGCTGGCCTCAAACCTGCAATTCTCCTACCACAGCCTCCCAAGTACAGGCATGTGCCATCGCAAGAGGCTATAAAATCCACATCTTGAGTATGCTACAATTGTGAATCCCCCTGTATTTTCTGTGTGGGTCTCCCAAGTCCTCCCACACAGCTACATCATCCTTCAGTAAGTGGGGTTGGTCCTGACATTGGGTTGGATTGGAGTACCTGTTCCTATTTACCCCACAAAGTTTCAGTGGAGACAAGTAACGGTCTCCAGGCACTCCAAATTTGTAAGGAATAACTATGGCAGAAGGCATGGCAGGAGCCTTGCGCCAGCTGGGTGTGGGGACCTGGGCAAGGTGTGCCCTTGCCCTCATGTGAGCACAATGCTAAGCCTCCCCCTCCCCACCTGGGACTGCTCTGAGGAACACACAGGAGGAGGTCACCAGCCGCAGGGCAGACCTGCGACAGGAGAGGGCGCCCTTGACCTTGACCTTTTGTGGGATGTAGCACATCACTAGGGAGAAGAGGGGCAGGACCTCCTGGGAGAAAGGGGCTCTTCTCCAGCCCCTCCTCCTCAGAGTCCAAAGTAATTCGAATCCCTCTGGTGGGCTGGGTGGTGCTGAATGAGAGGTCATCAGGAGAGGAGGAGAGCATGGTTGGTTTCCCTGATCCGCTCCACAGGGGGTGCTGGCTCTGTTGGGGCTGGGAGCCTGCTGCGCCCGCCATGTTGGTACAGGGGCAGCCTTTGCCAAGTCAGTGGGTGGGCGTGAAACTACCAAGAGCATCAAGGACCGTGAGCCAGGGTGGGCACTGCTGTGAGTGCTGGTGGGCATGTGGGGGCAAGCAAGGCCCACAGGTGCTAGGATCTGGGTGCCCCATGAGCCTTCAGGAGGGCAGGCTCTACTAACAGGTCTCAAAAGGAAAACACTGAGCTTTCTGCATTCGACTGAATTATGCTCCACCCTGCAAAATATGTCTACATGTAACCATGAAATATGATCTTATTTGGAATAGAGTCTCTGCAAATGTAATTAAGGGAAGACCATAGGAAGGGAAGATCACCCTGCATTTAGGGTGGGCCCTAAATCCACTGGCAGGTGCCCATATAAGACAAAGGAGAGGGAGACAGAGACATGGGGGAAGAACCTGAAGATGGAGACTGAAACACGGTCACCCATCTACAAGCCGAGAAACACCAAGGATGGCTGGGGCCGTCAGACAACGAGAGATGCCTGGATCAGAGTCTCCCGCAGAGAGCAGCCGGCCCTGCCCACGCCCTGCTGATCTCAGCCTCTGGCCTCTGGGACTGCGAGACAATCGGATTCTGTAGTTTTAAGCCATCCAGATGACGGTCATTTGTTACGGCAACCACAGGAAACTTCCCGCCAGTGAGGGAAGCAATTAGTGGAAAACCTAAGAACTGTGGCCACACCTGGGCCAGCACTGAGGAAGGGGGCATGGGATCCACTTGCATCCATTGCTGCGTTATCAACATTACTTCTTCTCCTATTATTATAGCAATAAGACCCCACGAGGCTGCTATTTCCACTCGATCCTTCTAGGTTGAAATAACGCGCCTTCCAAAGTCCCACAGGCATAAATTCCATGCCTGTTACACCTCTGGCTGCTAGGTAGAGCTCAGAGGGTTACCCAGGTGGGCTCACATGTACCTAGTTAATGGGGCGGGAGGAGGAGGAAGAAGGCTAGAGGGAGGGCCCTGGGGTGTGGGCCTGCCCAGCTCTCCCTGGTCTCATTTATCTCCTGAAATTTAGGTTAGTAATTTCACATTGTTCCGGAACAAATGGAACTGTGATTTGTGACCCACAGCTACTCTGTGAGCAGATGGCGTGTTGATGCACACCCCAAAGCCAGGACCTCTGGGAAGTCCCCAGGGACATCACCTGGGGACACTGGAGGAGCCCCTCCCCAGCCCCAAGGTTCTGGACCCCCAGGCTCACAATCTGACTTCGGACCAC
The DNA here is from genome assembly GCA_004027185.1 of Glis glis. NCBI lineage: Eukaryota > Metazoa > Chordata > Mammalia > Rodentia > Gliridae > Glis > Glis glis. The sequence continues at coordinate 21,506 of PVJS01018134.1, read as the reverse complement.
TGACCTCCGTCCTCCGTGGCCCCCCATCCAGACGTCCAGCACACTTTTCCATCAGGAAAGTTCTCTTCGGAGTTGGGCAGACAGACTGGTTGGATCATCTCTGTTTAAAGGGGACAATGACCTCAACTCAGGGAAGTGGTAGTCCCAGAAAACAGCTGCTCTCAGGTTTATTCTCTGGGGAGCACTGACTTTCTTCCAGGGACAGTTGGCGTTTGTCATTGAAAGCAACTAGCTCAGAGCAGGGGCCCCCACCACTGCCCACACCCAGAGCTCCTAAAGCTAAAAGACAGCTCCAGGCAGTGGCAGAGTGTGCAGCCTCCACTGGGCAGCAAAGGCCTGGACAGGAAGTAGTTCAGGCCCCAGGGCCGCGTGGTCTCTGTCCCAGCAGCTCAGTTCTGCTTTCAGAGATGAAAGCCGCCATTAAGAAATGGGTCAACAGAGGAGTCTGGCAGTGTTCCAGGAGAATTTTATCCATCAGAACAGGCAATGGGCCGGGCGTGGTGGTGCACGCTTGTAATCCCAGTACTTTGGGAGGCGGAGACCAGAGGATCCGGGTTCGTGGCCAGCCTCAGCTCTCTCTCTCTCTCTCTCTCTCTCTCTCTGTCTCTCTCTCTCTACTTAGTGAGGCCCTCCACAACTTCGTGAGACCCAGTTTCAAAATAAAGTATAAAAAATAGGGCCGGGGGTGTAGCGCGGAGGTAGAACGCCCCTGGGTTCAATCCCCAGTACTGCAAAAAAAAAAAAAAAGAACAGGCAATGGGTCAGACTTGGGCTTCGGGGCAGCATTGACTGCTCCTGGTCTAGACCTTGGATACATGCTCTGCTTCACAGAACATGGCACCACGAATGTTCCCATCATTCCTAGCATATCCAGCAGCAGCAAGAGAGCCTGCACATGGGGCTGTGCACCCGCCCCCCAGTGCCTGTGCGCCCAGGGCTCACGTGCAAGCATGTCCTGAAATATACTTCTCTGGGTAGGACAAACATGGAAAGATCAAGAAGGAAGGAAGAGACCCACTTTAATTTTTGGCAAAGTATGAGTGCTGGGGCTTCATTACCTATAACCAACTATCATGAATAATAACAGACAGCCCCTATAGCAATTTCTCTCTTTGTCTCTCTAGAAACATTTCTTCCAGAGTATTCCATGCACACATGACAAGCACACAGATGCTGCTGCAGACCAGACCTCAGCAGCCTGTATCAATTCTGCTCTAGGAGAGGGGAGGCCACCGTGGCTATGACCCCCCCTCCTGCTCTCCAGGCCCCCATAGTCCTTGGGAAGGGATGGGCTTTGGTTTATTTAGGGGGAGACGCGTGGTATTTTTTTGCAGCTACAGAATGCTCAAGGGTTCTAGCAGTGTGGCGGGCTGACTTGACTCCAAACAGCCAGGCCTTTTGGAAGCTGCTGAGCTCAGCCGCTGGCAGGGAAAGAACTATCCTGTCCACATCCAGGGAGCTGAGGATGCCCAGTACCTCCCAGCTGTTAAAGCAGCTGTACCCTTGGCAGGGCTGGGTGGCTCTGCTTCTCATCGGAGGTTGGGACTCTGTTCCTCTCCCTAGAGGCACCCGGACAGGGAAGTGTTCTCTGTCTCCCCAGCAGGTAACTCTCTTCCCCCACCTAGAGGCACCAGGTGACCTGGCGGGAGTTTTCTGCCTCCAGAGGGCACCAGATGGACCACGGAGACCAGAGTAGAACCACGAAGGCTCTGACATAAAATTAGCATCACAACCAGGATCTACACACTGCATCTAAGGAAGGTGACCAGTTGCTAAAGTTGAGAATTTACACGGGACTCAGAGTCTCCTAACAGAATAGCATAGTCATCTAGGACACAACTGAGTAACTGATGCCAATGAATCAGACTCCGGAATCCTCTGACAAGGATTAAGCAGCCATCATAAAAATGCTTAAACAAGCAATCGCAAATCTTCTTGAAACAAATGAGAGCAATATAATAACACAGAAACCTAGACGTACCATTGAAGGTGAGTGGCTCGGCCAGCTTCATGAGTGCGATGTCGTGGCCCAACCTCTTTGGCTTGTACTTGCTGTGGTAGATGATTTTTTCCACCAAATGGGAGGGGGCTGGACTGTCCATCAGAGAAACCAGACCCACTTGGATGGTCCATGACTTGGGGAGGTACAGGCTGAAATGAACAGATGCGGAGGTGAGGCACAGGGGAAACACAACCATGCAACCCATTGATCTCCCGTGTGCTGAGGACCCAGCGAGACGTGGGAGGGGTCATCAGGCAAGAGATGGTCCAGCGCCCAGCATCTGACTGTGCCCCCATGCCCTGCAGAAATCAGGCCACACCTATGTATTTCTAAGACAAGCCTTGCCCTGCACCCCTGAGGACTTCCCTGCATTTGAGAATTGGGCTCAACTCTACTCAGTGCAAGAGAACTATGAGGACCCAATCTCCACCCAACAGCAACCAAGACCGAGGAGGTAGCAATAACAGGGGAAACTGCATTTGGAAGTCTTTCCTGTGGTTTTCTTACCCTCTAAACTCCCAAGAGAACCTGCTGTGGAGGGACTCAGTGTTCTCCATGTACCCTTCACCCCCAGCTCAGGCTTCACCATCTCACCCTGTCTCAGTCATAGCATGGTCTGCTGTATGTAGTTAGCTACTCGAAGGCCTGAGTGCTTTTAGTTCAGAGGATCTCCTTCTGCACATAGGCTTTCTTCCTTCCCTTTCTCCCCTTTCTATGCAACCCGCAGGTCTGAAACTTTGTTTTTTGTTGTTGTTTTTGGTGCTGGGGATTGAATCCAGGGGCATTCTACCCCCAAGCCACACCCCCAGCCCTATTCTATTTAATTTATATATTTATGTATTTATTTATTTGGTGCTGGGGGTTGAACCCAGGAGCATTCTACCTCTTACCTACACCCCCAGTCCCATTTTATTTTTATTTGGAAACAAGATCTCTCTAAGTTACTGAGGGCCTCACTAAGTTTCTCAGGCTGGTCTTGAACTTGTGATCCTCCTGTCTCAGCCTCCCGCGTACTGGGATTACAGGCATGTATCACCATGTCTGGCCTGCAGGTCTAAAACTTAAAATGAGTCCAGGTCACCAGTAAGTCCCAGCTGGTGGTGATGGGTCCTTGGTGGGGAGGGCAGGGACTCTCCACCTGCACGTGACTTTGTGGTGTCAGTCTGTCTGCTCAGCACCCAAGTCAGCCATGTCCCCACCTGACCCAGGACTGGACAGGGGTCTGGGAAGCCCAGGATCCGCACCAGGTGGACAGGGGCACTCACTCGTAAACACAGTGCGCAGCAGTGACGATCCACAGGGGGGTGATGATGGAGCCCCCGCACAGGTGGTAGCCCTGGAACTGCAGGCTGACCTGCCAGGGCCACTGCGCCAGCGAGGACATGTTCCCGCCAACAATGCGTGGGCTGTAGCCTGTTCTCAGACCACACACTGTGGAGGGAGAACAAGGGCTGGGATACACCCCAGGCTTTCCTGGGGCAAACGGTATCACTACCCCAGACCTGCTTCTCCCCAACATGGCAGTGACCATGCATGTAATGTTTACAGAAGTTCTAGGGTGAGCTCTGGAAGGCAGTGGGGGTGGGGGGGGGCGAGCCGGGGTGAGGAGGTGTGGCAGGCTCACAGGAGACCTGAGAACAGGCAGGGGTTGTGGGAGATGCGGCAGGAAGACCCATCAGAGCCAAGAACTGCCCTGGTGAGCCAGCGGTGTCCTGACAGCCTCCCATACTAACAGCGCCCAGATGTCAGCCTGCTTCCCCTTCAGACCCCACCCTGCAAAAAGAACCCTCCCTTCTGCCAGGAGCAGGAGGCAGTGGCCCCTGGGCCTGGAGCGCTGAGCAGCCCCTGCATGTCAAAAGAAGGTGACAGGGAGCCCGGCTCCTGGAGACTGTACACAGAGCAGGAGCTGCTAAAACATCACCTGGGGCTGCCTCCCCACCTGACAGGTGAGGATGACACCGTCCCCTCCTCCCTTGGGTGTGGGTACATGGAGTTCCCACTGGCCACCTGGGAGCGAGGGACTCAGAGCAGTCCTCGGGGGGAGAGGGAGGGACGGGATGCCACAAGCCCTGACTTCCATCTAGAACTCTTACCTGTGCACTTCAACGTAACCACATGACCCGAGGCGCATCCCTCCCTACGGCGGAAACAAATAGCGGGCTTCAGGAGAAACATCTGAGGCCTGGGAAGCGAGCGCTTCTTGTACTTACTCTTCTGTGTGTGTGTGTGAGTGTGTGTGTGTGTGTGTGTGTGTGTGTGTGTGTGTGTTTTACTGGGGATTGAACCCAGGGGCGTTCTACCTCTGAGCTCCACCCCCAGCCCTATTTTATTTTTTTATTTTTGAAACAGGGTCTCACTAAGTTGAGAACCTGTGATCCTCCTGTCTCAGCCTTTTACTTAATCTTGATATAAAAGAAAAATTCGATTCCCCTCACTCTTAAATAAATATTACAATTTTAGTCTGTGTTAAAAAGAAAAAGCAAGGCACTGGAGTGAGTTGGCCCACTCCTTGTGACGTGCTCAGCCAGTGATGCGTGTGTGACACGCCGCTCTGAGTTTCCAGGCTCCGCGACGCTGATGCGTAAGGATGCAAGGACACGTGTGAGCATGCGCTGGTGCCGTGTGTGTCCATTTCCCCCAGGTTCCTCACATCCTGGCCCCTGGGACACAGAGGGCCTGGGGACAGCGCACCTGGCTCCACAGGACCCTGTGCAGCCTGGGCCACACCGGGCAGGACTCTCCCACAGCAATGAGATGCCGTTGCCCGAGTGGCCCACGCCCCTGCACTGGTGGGGACCACAAGAGGGGGCCCAAAACCTGTGGAACTTTTCCTGCTTTTGGAACCTCGGCCTCATCATGTGAGAGGAGCTAATGTCACCAGGCTGAGGACGTAAGACCCAAGAGAGCCATCCCTCTGGCCTGCACGCAAGCCCAGGGTGCTGTTCACGCCCCGACAGACAGGTGGACAAGCCTGTTGTTTCCAGAGCAGAAGACACAGCTCAGGGTCTGGTCCCAGGTGTCAGGGAGAGAGTAGGGATTCAGAACATCTGGCTGCGTCTGCCTCTGGTCTAGCCTGGGGTGAGGCAGGTGACCCCTCTCACCTGTGGGTGCCTGAGTGTTCGTTCATTCCTAAGGACACCTGGTTTTACTTCCCGTGAGCAGTTGGGAAAACATGGAAAGGAGGTGAAGGATGTGAAAGTAACAAGGAGGTATCGCTTTCCTAATGGCTTGTTTCCTTCTTTCCTGCTTCCTTCCTTCCTTCCTTCCTCCCATTTCCCAAATGTCCCTGGAGTCCCCGCCAGGTGACAGGCACAGCACTACACTGACCGCCTGCCCGTCACTATCACTGTCGCCCCCTTGGATTTCCATCCCTTCTTCTGTTGGACCGCACTTGCCTGGGTCGGGGTTAAGGTCTACACCCATCCTGGTACGTCCGCCCAGGGTAACCACCAGGGCCAAGCCACATCCTCGCACACCGAGTCCTCGCAGAGCTCAGCGCGCGTGTGCGCGCACACACACACACACACAATGACTCAGCGCCGTGGACCGCAGCATCTGACGCTCACCTCACATACACCGCGTGCTGCAAGGCCGTCACCTTGTCATCCGGCAGGAGGTGATTGATGGAGGCAAAGTCGCCCTGGAACTGCCCCTCCAGGGAGTCCACTCTGAGGCTATCTGAGCTGACGTAGCTGCAGGCACATGAGAAGAACAGACCCCATGGGTCACACTGACTCCGGGGCTACGGGGATCACACCTGGATAACATCGTTCTGCCCACCCCACACTGTCTAAGGTGTCCTTTTGCCTATAGGGTCAACTGCACAGGCCTTAGCCAGCCTTCCAGACCTGGGCTGGGATGGTCTGCCTGGGGCCACAGCCCCTGCCCTGCCCCGGCTCCAGCCACCCGGACGGTGGGCCACTTCGTGATGCCGTGGGTGGGCCCCACCTTGCTGCCTTGGGCTGAAGCACCTTTGCCTGGCTTGAAGCAAGCTCCAGAGGGATCATCAGCCGGCACCAACACGGAGGCCAAGGTCCCAGGGAGGAGGGTGGGAAAGGATGAGGTCCGCGGGCCCGCTGGGACTTGAGCTGAGTCATCATTGGGCTTGGTGGCCTGTTTTCGCGTTGTGGGGTTTTTTTCTGTTTTGTTTTGTTTTAATCACAAATATCTGAGGTAGGATGTGGTGGGCCAGAGAAGGATCTTTGCTCAGAACTGGCTGGGTGCCCTGGGACACGTGGAAGGAGGCGACTCAGGGGCCCCAGGACCAAGCAGATGTGCACAGCGGCAGGAAACAGGGCTTCTCTGCAGCAAGGCCCAAGGAAGTGACACTTTAAGAAATCAAGGGTGGGGGTGTGGCTCAGTGGCAGAGCGCTCACCTAGCATGTGTGAGGCCTGGGTTCCATCCCAGCCCCAACAAAACAAAACAAAACAAAAAAACACATTTGAAGAGTCCCAGAGGAAGGTGGGGAGCTTGTGGGATGAGCACACGGTGCTGGGGGCTCTTCTGCGCGACACCACAGCGCCGGGCACACTGGAGCCCTCGGACTTGAGTGTAGTGGGTGGACGGGCAGGTGGAGTTCAAAGTTCACTCAAGTTGGAGTTGGAGGAAAATGTCAAATCAGCAGCTGTGACCTCGGCAGCCACCCCCTCCCCCCAGGTGGCTCAGCCCAGTGCTAGGACAGGCGGTCCTGGCGCCAAAGAGCTGGTCGTTGCTGACCGGAGAGACCCTGAGGCGCGGGCAACAGGCAGGCTCTTGTGAAATGCAAGGAGCCAGAGTGTTGCAACTGGGGCTGGAAATTATCTCAAAGCAGCAGAGACACCACCACCAGCATGACTCGCACGGCGAGCTGCGGCCCCGCCACCCCTAACCCCGCAGACTGCTCGAACTCACAGGGGCCCTCGAAAGCCGGGACTGTTACTGTCCCTATGCTCAGGGGGGAAACTGAGGCACGAGTCATGTACCTTACCAGAGTTCACACTGGGATTTGAACCTGAGCAATCTGGCTTGGCAGGCCTGTTTTTGTCTTTTTCTTTTCTTTTTTTTTATCACAAATATCTGACATAGGATGTGGTAGGGTGGAGAGGATTAAAGGATTTTTAAAGAAACAAAAAGCTGGGCGTGGTGGCACACATCTAAGACTAGTACCTGTGAGGCTGAGACAGGAGGATCACAGGTTTAAGACTAGCTTTTGCAACTTAGTGAAACTCTGAGCAACATAGTGAGACCCTGTTTCAAATTTAAAAAATGAAATAGGGGTGTAGCTTGGAGGGAGAATGCCCCTGGATTCAATCTCCAATACTGGAAGAAAGAAGGAAGGAAAAAGGAAGGAAGGAAGGAAGGAAGGAAGGAAGGAAGGAAGGAAGGAATTGAGAAGGGAACAGTTTAAATAAGGTTACATCCATATACAAGGTTTCACTACCAATCTCATTAATATGTGTGGACAGGGAGGGAGGGGCGGGTATACAGAAAGAAATACTCCAAGTGATGTGTGCATGTATATTTGTATAATTTTGAATCTCACTATGATGTATAATTACATTGCACCAATAAAAATAATAAAAACTAAAAATAAAGGAGTAGGAAGCATAAATAAACAGGAATGCAGAAGTAAATCTGAGAAACTGAAGCAAGGGATAGGAGGAAGAGACCCTCCACAGTGCAGGCAGCAGGTAAAGCAGAGGCGGCAGATGGAGAGAGAGCGTTCCCTGGACTTCCTCTCAGGAGTGCGTGTGTGTGCATGTGTGAATGTGTGCGTGCGTGCGTGCGTGCGTGCATGCGTGCGTGCGATGTGAACCTCCTCCCTGCTCTGAGGGTCTGTGTGAGTGACTGCTGCTGTTACACTTGGATTGTGGCTGCTCTCAGAATCTAGGTTGGCATGATATGACAAGGGGACAGGCCTGGGGACCCAGGCGGGAGGGTGTTTTGGGGTGTCACTGGCTTTGAAGAAAGACAGCTGAGCGTATGATGAGTCGGCCTTGTGGCTTTGCTGTCCCCAATTCCTGGTGCACAAACAGGGCCGCACCTCCAAGTGCACCACTGTCAACCTTGCTTGGGTCCCAAGGTCAGCTCGGGACTCAAGGGCCTGCCTGCTGCACCCTGAGAGTCCAGAGCCCAGGGGAGTCAGTTGAGGACACGCCCCCACAGAGGAGTGGCAGTTGTAGGGACCAGGGGAAGATCCAGGAGGGAAACTGAGACCTCTGTCTGAGCAACAGTGCATCGCCCAGAGCAAAAAGTCATGTGACAATGTCAAACACTGGAAGTGGAAAAATCCACCGTCAGACTTTCTTCTACATGTTGCTAAATGAGTTTTAAGTAATAGCATTTTCACTAAATCACTCTCTTTTTTCCTGTTTTTTTTTTTTGGGGGGGGGTTGCTTTGTCTTGTTTGTATTAGGGATTGAGCCCAGGGAATTTTTACCTCCAAGCTACATACCCAGTCTGTTTTAAAATCTTTTTATTTACTTATTTTTTTGTAGTACTGGAGATGGAACCCAGGGGCATTCTACCTCCCCGAGCTATACCCCCAGCCCTATTTTGTTCTTTATTTTGAAACAGGGTCTCCACTACATTGCGGAGGGCTTCACAAATTGCTGAGGCTGTCTGCGAACCTGCGATCCTCCTGCTTCACCCTCCCAAGTACTGGGATTACAAGTGTGCACCGCTATGCCCAGCTAAAATCTTTTTCTTTTGAAACAGGGTCTCTCTAAGTTGCTGAGGCTGGCCTGGGACTTGCAATCCTCCTGTCTCAGCCTCCAAGTACTGGGATTCCAGCCATGCACCACCATGCCCAGCTCGCTGGCTTTAAAAAAATCGGTTCTTTGGGTTTCTTGGGGCCGTGTACACACACATTGGCTGATCACCAAGACCAGGTGACAATGTCGGACATCCACTCTACAGGCTGAGGGATGGGGGCGGAGCTCTGAAGATTTTTGTTGCTTGTTTGCATCTAGGGTCCTGGCTGGCCCTGAGACCCGTCGGACATGTCATTTCCCATGTGACCTGAGTGAGTCGCTCAGCCCATCCAGGCCTCGCTTCCCTATGAAAGGGGGTCAGAGCAGGTGCCTAAGGCTGCCAAAACACAGGGCGTGACGTCTCACTGAAACACCAAGTGCTCAGAGCCCGGGAGTGGCCCTTCTCCACCTCTACCACTCGTTCCGTTTTGCGCGTGGGTGGGGGATGTGCCTCAGCTTACCTGGGGAACCCCAGCTGGGCGCAGGCCACATTGGCGTAGCGGTATTTCCAGTCATCAAAGCACATGGTCCTCCAGGAGGCAGCCGTGAACACCTGGAGCGCACCGCTCCGACCACTCACGCGGACTGGCCATGCACAGGAGGAAGAGCCTTTCTGAAGCCGGACCAGGGCGGAGACTGCACCGCTGCAGCCCAGAACCTCCGCTTCTGACTGGCCTGGGCTCGTCCACAGAGCAGCGACAGTCCCTACTCTCTGTACCCTGAAACCTCATGGAGGTCTGGTCTTACGGTGCAGTTGCCCAGCTGAACTCCAGCTCCACCCACCGGCCCTCCTGGATCTCCAGCCCGGTATCTCCAGGCAGGAGTGCCAGTTGAATCCCAGCTGTGCATGTGGTGTGACAATATCAAAGCTTGGAGCCATTCCACAGGTGGGAGGGTCAGGCTGGGCCCTGGGCACTTGCTCCAACCTCTGCAGCCACCAGCAGGATCTTACCACATCGGTATTCATCTTCCCCATCTCTGCAGTCAGAGACCCCGTCACATCGAGCTGTCAGATCGATACACTTAAAAGATGACCGACACCTGTACTTGCCGGAGCAGTCGAAGTGCACTGAGCAAAGGGGAGGAGACAGGACGTCAGCAAGCAGCTCTGTCAGTGCGCAGCCCTCGCAGCTGCCCGCCATGCAGTGCTGAGCTCGCCCATTAATAATGAAACCTATCTTGAAACTGTATCCTCGCCGCCAGCCTGCTTCCTTCTGCCCAGTTTCTGTTCTGAATTCCAGGGGGCAGGGCTGCTGCACCCCACGTTGTCTCGCTTTGTGGCATGGCCCATGTGAATTTAGACTCTGGGGACTTAAGGTCAAGAAAGAAACTGCCTAGCTATGGGCGGGCCAGCGGAGCAGGCTGAACAAGGATCCCCAACCGAGGACCGCTGGGCCGCCCTGTTTGCTCTTAATCTGGACCACACGGCTGAGCAGGTGGCGAATTAAAGCAATCTGTGATGCAGTTACTTGAACGAGACAATGAGAGCTTGCTCCCTATGAGAGACCCTTCCTCCAAACGACCCACTTTCTCCAAAGCCTCATGCACCTTTCTGTAAAAATAGCTGCCGTCCGGGCACTGCATGAAAGCACTTCTTTGTCTCCTCGTCCCAGGTGGCGCCCGCCCTTCCCACCCTGGGATTCTATTTCATTAGCTGCCTTTGGACACTGCTCCCTGGGCAGGCTTTTTGGTGACAAAGCCCTGAGCATGGCCAGCAGCCCCTGCCCGGCCACACAGGGGCTTCACGCTCATGCAGCAAATGTGCCCCAAAGTTGGCAAGCCAAAAGGACATCAGCCTCCAGTAATTGAGGCTGGGCAGCAGCAAGCTCGCGGTGCGAGGGGGCGCTCATGAAAGTTTCAAGGCTTGCGTGGGTATTCGAGAGCCTACTAAATAATGGACCGCACTCACCGCCCAGACCGATGGCCAGTGCCAGTATCAGCGCGATGATCCCCACGACGATGATTGGAAAGAACTTGAGGGGCAGCAGGGACAGGATCTGCGCAGCCACCGCATCCGCATCTAGAACCAGAGGAGGGGCTCTGAGTGACAAAACACCTAAATTTCAGCTCTTCATCCCCCCTCCCCTCCCTGCAGAGAATGTCCCCATCCAAAGAAGGTTGGCTTAGTTACAGGAAGGCCCACATTCTCTAGAAGTTCAGTCATCCCCCCGCCCCATTCAGCTCCAGCCCGGTGTGTCGGTCCTGTCTAGGGGACAGGACTGTGTGTTGGATGGTAGTGTACTTACAAGGATATTTTGAAGTCCTAACCCCAAGTCCCTCAGAATGTCATCTTATCCAGAGGGTCATTATAGAGCAATCAAGTCAAGATGAGATCATTAGGCCAGGCCCTGGCCCCATGTGATTGATGTCCTTATTAAAAGGGGACATTTGGACACAGAGACAGACATGCATAGAGGAAGCTCATAGGAAGAGATGGGGGAGCAAAGCCGCATGGAGAGGAAGGCAGAGGATGGAATGGTACACCTCCCAGCCGAGGAATTCGGAAGAATACTGCGAGTGACCAGAAGCTAGAAGAGGCAGAGGAGGGTCCCCAACATATTTTGGGGGAAGCACAGCCCTGCTCAACACCTTGGGTTACAGACTCTGGCCTCAAGGACAGAGACAATAAACTCCTGTTGCTTTAAGTCACCCAGTTTTGGGCACTTGGTTTCAGCGGCCCTAGAATATTAATTCGGAGGGGAAAGGAAACCAGGTCCCAAGGGTGTATCCCTGCAGGAGGTGTGTGTGGGGGCGGGCAGGAGTGGCCCTGTGAATCCTAGACAGGGTCTTTGCAGGCAGAGAGGGTGCTGGGGTCTCCCAGAGAGTCCCAGTGACAGGATGTTGGCAGACCCTTCTACACGGATCTCCCACCCAGAGACACTGATGGGCTTTGTTCCAGACCATCTTCCCAAGAATGTGTATAGAGCAAAAGGTCTTAGAAGATATAGAAAGTGTGTCCCTTTGGAGCAAGGGTACTGTCCAGTTTTAGAAATATATGAACAAAGTTCACACAGGTCAGCTTGCGGCCTGTTATAAAGATTAGGGTTCCCTTAAGTCTGGGTCCCCAGCTGTGATGCAAAACACCTGTCTGTGTAATATGCACCTGGGCGGCTCCCAGGCCTCTGGGAAGCTGGTGTGGGGGACAAGGGCAACCAGCACAAACAGGATGCTCAGGCCACCTGTTGTGCTGTGAGCCATACATCCTTTGTCTTTGACCTAGGAAACTCGTGTCTTTTGCCCATGTCCAGAAAATTGTGACAGGGTACCTGTCAGCTTTGCAGAATAAAACCTCAGACCCTTCTGTTATGGTTAGCTATAGAATATGCCCTGAAGAGTTGCTCGGAGTTGATGTAATTAAGTCATAAGTATTGTAATCTCATCCATGGATAAATCCATTGTAATGGATTTAGTGGGTGATAACCTAGGTGGGTGGGGTGTAGCTAGAGAAGGTGGGTTCCTGGGGGTGTGGCCTTAGGGACTGTGCTTTTGTCTGAATCCCTTGCTTGCTTGCTCTCTTGCTTCCAGTCTCCATGATATGAGAGCAGAGACCTTGCTCTCTCCCTCTCTGCTTCCTGTCACCATGCCCTGAGATCCACAGACCTAGTCCTCACATGGACTCAACCCCGAAATCTCCAAAAACTGTGAGCAAATAAATCTTCCTTCAAGTTGTGTGGTCAGTTGTTTGGATTACAGCAGTGAGAATGTTGACCCAGTCACCTTCACAGTTCTTGCTGACAGAACCAGCCAGATTTGGTGGGAACAAAGATATAAAGAGAGCTGAGATGCTCAGAAGTGTGAGCCTCTATGGGCCATCAGCAGAATCTCCACTGTCACCCGTCCTCTCGGGGAGAACAGGACATTTCACACAAATGATCTCATCAGGCCCCAAAGCACAGCTATGCTGAAGCTCTCTTCATTAAAATTTAGGAAAGACGGAATTCCCCCCCCCAAAAAAAAAATAATAATAATAATGAGAAAGCCTGCTGAGGCTCACGCTGTGACCCCGGAGGGAGACTCTCACCTGCCCCTCTTCCCTTGGTCCTGGAGACTTTGGCCCGGAGCTCACCCATGAGAGAGCTGGAAAGGTCTTCCCTGCCTGCCTTTGGAAACCACAGCTTCACCCCTCCCCAACAATAAAGAGATGTGATTATAAAAGGGTCAGCACTGGGGACTTGGGGAGGGAGGTGGGAAAGGGAGAGGGGAGACCTGATGAAGGAAACAGTTCAAATAATGCTATGTGCATTTGAGAAGCGATCAATACCAATTTCAGTATTATGAACAGGGAGCAGGAGGGAGTGGGGGCGGGATCCAGAGGAAAACGCACAGGGTGCTGTATGCATGTATGTTTCTAAACCTCAAAATGAGGTAGAGTTAAATGCACCAATAAGAGTATATTAAAATAATAAATAAATGAATAAAATGGTCAGTATTATTGAGGCTGCTGAAGATGGAGAGAATTTAAAGACAAAATTGGTAAGAAATGGAACAGGAGGGAGAGAAGGAAAGAGGACTCAAAGGAGAAGGGTAAGAGGGAAGCGGAAGAGGAGGAGGAAGACGAGGACGTGCGTGTCACATGCTCAGAGATGAGAAGAGAGACAATCGGCAGGTTCTCAGCTCTAGGCCTGGACGAACAAGGCAGTTTGTTATGGCTGCATTTTCAGTGCCTAGAACAGTGGTCCTTGATAAATATCCACTAGGTGAATGAATAAATGAATGAATGAATGAATGGTGTCACAATAACAAAGGTTGTCTTAACTCAGGATGGAGGCCGATTCCTTTTAGGGCAGCACGTCTGCAGCCTTGCGTAAGCAGAGGTTTCTCTTCCCCCTCATCCTGCACCACACTAACAATTCTCCTCCGCTGAGATGCCGCCTCCATTTTATACCCATAAAGCAGCAGGACCCCCAGGAATGACCTCCTATTCCCGCAGTTCTGTGCGTGAGCTCCACTTAGGAAATGACTCCAGATGTGGACTGGAAGCCTGAGATCAGCCAGAAGCCATGCATCTGTGCATCGGTTCACGTCTGCGGGTCGCTCCTTCTCCACTGTGCCCGTGGGAGCCACAGCAGTCCCCCACCCCGTGTGTCCTTGAGGACAGCCTGGGGTCGGAAGCAAAATGCACAGCACCTCTCTAAAGAGGGGGTGCCAATGATAAGCGTGAAGGAGCCCTCACCATCTCTGGAAATGAAAAGTGCTCACGAGACATAACTGCGCGTCAGCTTCACGGCGAGGTCATTGTCATTCCCACCGCTGTCCACAGAGAAAGCAAAGACCCCCACTCCCACCAGTGGGGGGCGCTTTGTGCTAACTTTCCAACTGTGTGTGAAATTGGAGATGTGTGCCAGAAAGCTGAAAAATGGGTGAGCTAGTAATTTCACTTTTAGGGACTTATCCTAAAATGTCATTGTAGATGTCATAAAGTTCTACCTATGAGGACACTGAGAAGTGTGACATTGATCCTAGTGATGTATGGGAAGCCGCCCACATGACCAACAAGTGGGGGCTGCGAACTGAGCAGCAAGCGCACCTGTCGTGGACACTTGCAGTCACTGCATGTGGTGTGGAAAGGGCGGCAGACCTTGGGCGTCTGTGAAGGACCAAATAGCAAAGACTCTGACTTTATGGGTCATCCAGGCCATCCCCACTACGCGGCCCTGCTCGCGTCCAGCAAGCAGCGAGGGGCAGAACATGAACAAGTGTGGGTGTATTTCAAGAAAACTTCCCTCACTAACATGGCCAGTAGGTCGGATTTGACCCATCATTAGCCAATGCCCCCAAAATATTTAATTCTTTAATACCATGGAAAAATGAAATTGACATTGTTAAGTTAAAAACAAACCTTCAAAACCGTTACATGCCACTTTCAAGGGGAAATAACATAGATAGGAAAAGACAACGAGCCAGATGTGGTGGCGCACACCTGTTATCCCAATACTTGGATTCACAGAATCACAGGTTCGAGGCCAGCCTTGACAACTTAGCAAAACCCTGTTTCGAAATAAAAAATAAAATAGGGCTGGGGATGTAGCTCAGAGGTAGAATGCCCCTGGGTTCTAGCCTAAGTATCACAAAAATAAATAAAAAGGAAAGGAAAGGAAAGGAAGGGAAGGGAAGGGAAGGGAAGGGAAGGGAAGGGAAAGGGGAAGGAAGGGGAAGGGGAAGGGGAAGGGGAAGGAAGGAAGGAAGGAAGGAAGGAAGGAAGGAAGGAAGGAGAAAGGGAAGGGAAGAGAAGGAAAGGAAGGAAGGAAAAGAGAAAAAGAAAAGCAAGCAATCTCACTAACGTACAGGGAGTGAGGAGGGGGGTGGGTGGGATTCAGAGGGAGACACACCAAGCGCTGTGTGCATGTATTTGTGCATCACTTTGAACCCCACTATGATGTATAATTACAATGCACCAAAAAAGTATATTAAAAAGAAAAAAAGCAAGAGATCCAATAATAAAGGGCTAATAGGATTATTTCTGAGTAATGGTACAAATGTGGGTCATTTTTTTTTTTTTTTTTGCAGTACTGGGGATTGAACCCAGGGGCGTTCTACCTCCGCGCTACATCCCCGGCCCTATTTTTTATACTTTATTTTGAAACCGGGTCTCACGAAGTTGCGGAGGGCCTCACTAAGTAGAGAGAGAGAGAGAGAGAGAGAGAGACAGTGAGAGAGAGAGAGAGAGAGAGAGAGAGAAAGAGAGCTGAGGCTGGCCGCAAACCTGGATCCTCCGGTCTCCACCTCCCAAAGTACTGGGATTACAAGCGTGCACCACCATGCCCAGCTCAAATGTGGGTCATTTTTTAAAAAATCTTTTTGGTTAACTATATTTCATAAGTTTCTACAACAAACGATACATTATTTTAAAAGGAAGGTTTAAAAACGTGTCTGTTCCTTTCCATTACTATGAATTAATCATAGATAAGTAATAAATATTTAACATAAAGGAATGTGTACAGTACTGTTCATGTTTATATTTACATTATATAAGATTAGTATGTCCAGTGATGCGCAAATGGCTGTATAGATTACACATCTACTCGATGGAATGCGACAGTGACAGGAATAAGATGCTTAGAAAGCCAAATCGCTCCGGTGAAATGCTCATGTGTGCGCCCAGCTCGTTACCCATACTCACAGGCCAGAGGCAGGCGGAAGAACCAGTAAGTTTGGGGAACCTGTGATTGTATTTTTTCTTTCATTTACATTCATGCTAATTTGAGACCATGTTTTTAAATTCTGTCTTTTCACTTGCATGAAACCTTTCCTCCCACTCCCTCCCCTGTACCTCCTTCTCGTCAATCAGCCAGGCAGTTTAAAAGGAATGGTTAGGAGCCCCGCTCCCTGCATTCTAGAACCTCAGCCAATGCTTCCATGTGTCCCCTCCCAGCCATCCCCCTCGGTGGTCAGTGTCCCCCTGCACCCATGCCCCCACTTCCAGGACCAGCAAGTCCCCAGCTTGCTTTGACAAGTCCTGACAGGCTGATGCTCGATGACCCCAGCTGGACAGGTGTTAGGGGTCCACTGCTGCCACCAAGCTTGTGTGATTATTTACAAGTCCAGCTCCTCCCCCTCCTGTTGCTGGGAACAGCCCTGCCGCGCACTGTCTTAATGTAGGAACCTAACGCCTTTGTTGATGTCCAACTTGTTTCTAGTTTTCTGGAAGGGCTGGTGGCCGCTGCTTCTCAGGACTTCCTGGAGGGCTCAGAAGTTCCCTGGCCAGGATCTGACCTCCTCCAGGACTGCCCAGGGCAACCGTGGAGCCCAGTCTCTGAGAAGCTCCAGCCAGAGAATAAACACCCGTCCCCGGGGAGTTAGCAAGCAACTGCACGAAGCGGTCCCCTCTCGAATGCCCTCTCTGAGATTCTGTGCCTAAGAGTGACCCTCGGCCACATCTGTCATCTACGTGGAGGGCGGAGTCACGGGGTCCCACCTGGTCCACCTACCTGGTACAACAGGACTTATTTTCAAATCGTCAAGGCCAAAGAGCGACCGGAAGGAGAAGGGGGCTTCCGCAGCAGGAGGGTCGTTTTCCCCCATGGTGACTATTTCAGGACCTCGGGGCTGCGGCTCCACCTCCACCTCCACCTCCTGAGCCAGGAAGAACAGAGAGCATCCAGCCCGCTGAGAGCTTCAGCTCAGGTGTATCTCTGTCATATTTTAAATCCTTGAAATCCAACACTTGGTACTGATTAATCATACTTAAATAGTAGGAATGCATTTTTTTCTGAACCACAGCAGATAAGAGAAGCTTCCAGAGTTAGCAAAAGAACATAAACGAAATTCCCCTAAAATAGCGGCATCCCCATTGTTTGTTTAACCAACCTTAAAACCAATCAAACAGCACTCCTGTACAGATATGCTTTTTACCATTGACCAGTAAATTACTTTCAAAATCCTTTTCCAGATTGCTTTCGTCTGTCCCACATAAAGTTGCTTCTTTGTCTAGCCCTGTGGTACGCTGAGCATGAACTTAAGAACTTTTGATACTCACATAATGTCCATGTCCCAAAATGTAGATCCTCACAGGGAAGGGACGCTTGGCCACGGTGAGAGTGGCTGCCCTTCAACACAGCCCTTCCTGGTGCACACAGACCTGACCTGATTAAGGATGAGAACCGCCCAAGCCCTCTGGGGCCCAGTCCTCCCCAACACAGCCAAGCAGGAGTGGCCGGGAGAGAATTCCACCCCTCACGGTGCCAAGGAGGCGAGGCCTGTGGCCGGCACTCCCTGCAGGTAAGTCCCGGTCACTCTCCCGGGTATCAGGCGGGGGCTGACTGGAAGCCTGCATCCTCCAGTGCAGAAATCTGCAGAGAACCCACAGGCTGATAAGTGTGGATACTTTGGTCTATTTTTATTTCCTTCCTGGCTACCTGTTGTAATGTTTGAAATTCCAAAGGGAACCATAAGCCATTAAAAATTAACTTCGTTTCATGTGGTCTTAGTAAACTCTAAGCAAGAGTTATATGCAAAAATATGTTTCTTCCATTTGCAACTCTGAAGACTATCAAAGAAAACTAACAAGTTTGTCGTCAGCTGTGTTTGACCTTGATTCTTGTTGATACTTCTGCCCTTTATCAGTATGTGGCAGATGATGTCGTTTATTTCCATAAAAAGAGTTAAGAGTCGGGCTGAGCATGTAGCTCAGTGGTAGAGCGCTTGCCTCACATGCACAAGGCCCTGGGTTCCATCCCCAGCACCGCAAACAAAACAAAAAAAGAGCAAGAATTCATGGGAAACCGCTCTCTGCAAGATGGGGCCTGGTGAGAGTCCCCTCCCCGCGGCCACAGCTGGCAGGTGGCACCGCTGCGTCGCAGTGTTGGGAAGCCTCCCAGAGGCGTCTTCTCTCCCCACACTCACCATTTCGGGAGCCGCCATCATTCACAGCAGGAAGAATTTCCTTTCTCATTATAGAAGCCAGCGTGAGGGTGAGCGGCCAGTGCAGGGTGCGTCCAGTTGGGGGACATTCTCCCTGTCACTCAGTCCCGCCCCCAGTCCCCGCGGCCGATGGCGTTATCGCGGTGCCTGTGTAACCCAACCTGCAGGTGGCTATCAGGTAGCCCTGGGCGTATGGCTACGGGACACACAGGAAGGACAGGTGTGTGTGTGTGAGGAAAACGAACCTGCGGGAGCTTTGCAGAAGAGAGTCCAGCACGCAGGCGCTCCTTTTGTTTAAAAAGGCCCCCAGGGCCCCCGGTGCTGAGCAGGTCACCATCAGAGGAGCAGGTAATGCTTTGGCTGGGGTGGACTGGAGAGTCCTAGGTGTCGTCCTGCGGACCAAAGACAGAGGCTGAACCTCTCACTGCAGCGAGCTCTGTGCAGACACGCCGTGCTCCCTTCTGCAGGGGCAGCCGCGTCCCCAGAGGCTTCTGCACACAGCACCCACTAAAGATGCTCCATCGGGTGAGGACCGATGCCTGCTGCTGGGAGGAGGGATGAGAGCGTCTCTGGACAACTGAGTCACAGGTGGAGCCGGAGAGTCACTGTTCCTGCATTGATTCATCTCGGATTTGCAGCGTCTGCCATGACAGGCATCTGGGTGCAGGGCAGACGGCAGGGGGCTGACCGAGCACTCAGCTGTGGCCTCGGATGAGGGTGAGGGTGAGGAGAGATGGGGACAAGTACTAAAGGATGGCCTCTAGGACCTCGGTGACAGGACGATGTGAGTCCTGTGAGATAAGAGGAGAGGTTGTTCCTAGTGGGGGACCAGCAGCTCACAGGCCCAGGGCAGAGGCTTGCTGGATTGTCTGAGGCACCCCGAGAGGGCCCCGTGCCTGGAAAGGGGAGAGGAGGGGACACTGGGAGGCCAGTTAGTGAGGCTGATGTGCAGGTCACGGAGACTGGGCATCAGAAAGGACTCCAGTTTGCTCTCCGTGGGATGGAAGCCGCAGAGGGCCTGAGCGGACGAAGTCGGGTGTCCACGCAGAACACGCAGTGAGGGTGGCACACGGGCAGCCGCAGGGACTGCTGCGGAGCGAGGCCTCCCTGGCCACGACTTGGACTAGGGCTGGTGGTGATGCCGGTGAGAACCAGCCGGGCTGGGTGGATTGGGGAGGTAGAGGTGGAGGGGTGATCGCTCAAGAGACAGCCTGAGGCAGCCGTGGTTTAACTCGGTCTGTTTTCCTTACTCGCTGTACCTGCCCACCCACCCACCCATGTCTTGGATTCACCTGGGGTCCCCCAAGCTAAGTCCCTTCTTACCTCTTTCTAACCACAGTCCCCATCCTGTACCCTCAGAGACAGGGACAGGAGATTCAGCACTGCCTGCTTTCTTTACTTTGCCCTGTGCGCGCTAGGTGGAGCATCTTAGAGAACAGTCTAGAACTTTCTCTCCTTGATAAGCCCCACAGTGCCCAGAGGGGAGAAACAATACTGAATAAACACACAACCAAAAGCCAGTGCAAGGTCACCTTAATAGCAGGTCAAAGGTCAAATGAGTTTCCCAGCTCTGGGTAGCCACAAGGGTGGCTGTAACATACCTCTCAGAAAGTTACCTACAGACGACCAATTGCATCGCGTGCAAAGTAGAACCTAAAGGAAGCAGAGAAATAAGCACACCTGGGGCAGGTACTGACACAGTAGCAGTGTCCTGGCGGGCTTGGCTCAGAGGCCTGAGCAGAGGGGTCCGTCCCAGCATCTCTTGGGTTCTGGAAGGTGCTGATACATTTGCATACGCTCCAGTTACCTTCGGCAAGCAGAGGAGAAACTGCCCATCAGGAAGGGCTTGTCTTTTCATGGCTGGACTTGGAAGATAACTCTTTAGTTCTCAAGAAGGGATTCAGCTAAGTATGACATTTCCTGGCTGACACAAATAAGTTTTTTTTTTCTTTAAGAGAAGTGATTAGAAGCTAGACATAGTAGTGCATGCCTGTAATCTCAGTACTTGGGAGGCTAAGACAGGAGGATCAAAAGTTCAAGGCCAGCCTTGACAATTTAGCAAGACCTTCTCTGAAAATAAAAAAAAAAGTAAAATGGACTGGGGGTGTAGCTCAGTAGGAAAACACCCCTGGGTTCACTCCCCAGGGAACACAAAATGAAGAGCAGAAACATTTTACCTTTTAACATGTTCTAGACGTAAACACAGTTGTTCAAAAAGGGGTTCATTATTTGGAAGAGAAAAGCATATTTGAATAGAAGCTATATAGCAGACCCCATATCTACTTTTTTTCTCCTCTGGGATGCAAGTGAGGTCTGTTTCTAGACTTTCAAGTTTAAGATGAATCATTTGGTTATAAAATTATTTCATCTCCAGAGTTCCTCAAAGAAAAAGAACAGTGAACAGGAGGGACATTATGCTAAGAGTAATTTGCCAGATAAAGACAGAAACCGCATGATTTCACTTAGAATGGAATCCACCGAAAAGGTTGATGCATGGAGAATATAACAGTGGTTACTAGGGGAAGGGGCGGGGTGAGAGGAAGTGGGGGCTGGAGATCAAAGATCTAGAGCTACAGATTTGTGCAGGATGAGCCAGTCTAGGGGTGAAGGTACGATACGAGACTATAGCTGTGGTGTTGTATTGAATACTGGAAGTTCACTGAAAGATTTTAGGTACTACTGCCACACACACATCTATTCAACATCTCACTTGGAGTACAAGTTAGTGCAATAAAGCCAAAATGGAAAAAGAGAGAGAGAGAGAAAGAAGGAAAGAAGGAAGGAGATTGGGAGGGAGAGAAGAAAGAAATATAAAACAAAAAGTCATAAGAACTAGTAAGAAAGAAAACTATTATTTACAGCTCTATATGGTGGGGGTGTCCATCCTCTATTTGGGGTGGTCCTTTGAGACTTGCCCCAACTAGAACAAGGGGCTTGTCTTGGATTATTTTGCTTTATCGCCCATGTTGGTTCTGGGCAGAGACATAAGACTTGACATGTATTGATTTTTATAATTAGGGGTTTCTTTCCTATAGTAACATTAATAGTTAATTGAGCTGAACAAGGGCTACCCAATACCTGGAAGCTTAACAGAACCAAAGACCAGAATAAACTTAGAGTCTTTTTTACAGTTAACTTGAGAGGGTCCAGGTGTTGAGTGATGGTCCACTGTCCTTTCAGGATAGGAGGTGGGGCCCCTTTAACCCACGTGTAATGAGTCCAACCTCTTTCCAAACGCAAACAGCCCTTTCTGTTGTAAGCAGCACCTGATATGGTCCTTCCCAGGCTGGCTCAAGCTTGTCCTCCTTCCAGGTCTTTATTAGGACGCTGTCGCCGGGTTGATGAGAGTGTGCTGGAAATTTAAGAGGTGGGGTTTGGGCTAACAATCCTTGTACCCTAAGAGAGGACAGGG
>PVJS01018133.1:16439-35366 GCA_004027185.1 Glis glis | reverse complement strand
TCCCTCCCTCCCTTCCTTCCTTCCTTCCTTCCTTCCTATTTTTTGGTGGTGCTGGGGATTGTACCCAGGGGCATTCAACCTCTGAGCTACACCCCCAGCCCTTTTTATTTTTTATATTGAAACAGGGTTTCACTAAGTTGCTGAGGCTGGTCTCGAACCTGTGATCCTCCCGTCTCAGCCTCCCAAGTACTGGGGTTACAGGTGTGTGCCATCATGCCCAGTGAAGTTTATGTTTTATTATGGGCGATACACAGGTACACCTGATGACCAGGAGACATGATGTGTTATCTGAGTTGATGAAAGAGCCAACAACGTGTGACAAGAGCCCAGAGCACCAGACTTCTCTGGGGGAGGAATCCAGGAAGGCTTACTAGAGGAGGTTCCATGAGTTGTCAATGTGCTGATTGAATTTCAGTCAGCGGCCTGTGCAGCAACCGTCCATGGTGGCTAAACTATTGAGGAGTTATTGTTTTTTTTTTCTTTTGCGGTACCAGGGATTGAACCCAGGGGCATTCTACCTCCGAGCTACACCCCCAGCCCTATTTTTTATTCTTTATTTTGAAACAGGGTCTCCTAAGTTGCGGAGGGCCTCACTAAGTAGCCGAGGCTGGCAGCGAACCCAGATCCTCCTGTCTCAGCCTCCCAAGTACTGGGATTACAAACCTGCGCCACCACGCCCGGCCTGAGGAGTTATTGTTCTTATGAATCAAGAGGCCTGAAGGAGGCGCCCTGGTCCGGAGCAGCCATCGGAGAAGGCCAGGCAGGACAAGGCTCCCTCAGCTCCCTGCCTCACGTCTTCACGCTGCGGTCCAGCGGTGCCGTCTCTAGGCTCTGGGTGTGCAGTCCAGGAAGGAAGGAGGGAGGGCAAAGGTCAGAAGCAAAGAGCCCATTGAATTCCTGGGCCCTGTGGCCGCCCCCGCAGCACGGTCCTGTCAGTGGGGCCGGGATACTGAGAGGTGCCCAGCAGGGTCTGCCCATCTCGTTAGTGGGCAGGAACCCTGCCATCCACGGTGGGTGAGAGGAAGAGCCACGAGGGCAGGGAAGCGCAGGGTGGAAACGTGGACGCAGGCGGTTCATTCGCTGTGGTTGGAGGGATGCAGCCATTGTGTGTGTGCACAGGTACATGCATGCGTGTCTACCCACGTGTGCATGTGTGCATGTGTGTGAGGGTACATGTGTGCATGTGTGTTGCCGTGAGAAGGTGGTGACTATCGGGGTGGAGGAGGTATGAGATCAGTTGTGAAGGACTTGATAAGTTCAGACTGATTCCATGTTGAGTGTCTCCCACCACGCAGAGTGATGTGGAGACTCGCTGAGGTCACGACGAGGCAGTGTGGGGACAAAGGCAGAGGAGGGCGGTGGCCGGCAGCAGGGGAATAGGAAGGAGGCTGTTAGAAGGAGCAGCTCAGAGCCACAGACTAAAAGCTGATAATATTTCCAGAAATGTGGCTCAGAAGCCAGGCGTGGTGGTGCACGCTTGTAATCCCAGTACTTGGGAGGCAGAGACAGGAGGATCTCAGGTTCAAGGACAGCCACAGCAACTTAGCGAGGTTCTTAGCAACCTAGTGAGACCCTGTTTCCAAAGAAAAACTAAAATAGGGCTGGGAGTGTAGCTCAGAGGTAGAATGCCCCTGGGTTCAATCCCTAGCACCACAACAAACAATAATCATAATAATAAAAAATAAAAAAATGTAGGCCAGGTAGGAGGGCTTCGGAACCTTTTCTGCAGGTGTGCCGGGAGGAGGTCTAACCAGGCGGCCCTGCTGTGGCCTCAGGGTCAGTCTGCAGAGGTTCAAATCCCAACTCTACCGCTTCGTCTGTGGCCAGTCGTCGCGTCCTCTGAGCCTCGTTCTCTGTATGCGCATGTTGAAAACAATCCTTTTGCCAGCGCCTGGCGACGTGGGTGCGAAAGTTGAGCAGAGCAACGGGCATGGAGGTGCCGGATGAACGCCAGCTGCTCCAATGATGATACAGATGTGCAAGGTCCCAGCTGCACATCTGGACGAGGACGAGGCTAACCCAGTGTCCGTGTCCTCCACAGGCACTCTCCTGTCTGTCCCTGTGCAGGCCCATGTGCCTCTGGATGCACAGACACAGGCTCGCACGCTTTCCCTCTCGCACAGGCCCGAGCATCCCTGAGCAGCTGCTCTGAGCCGGGGCAGCCAGCTGGCACCTGGCCAGGATGCCCCGAGGAGTTGCTTCCAAGAGCCACTGATAAAACGTCCAAAGGCTGGCGTGGTTCCCTCTCTTACTCTGCGCCCTCTTTGCCCTGATGGTTCACGATTGTCATTGCCAGGAACCTGTGGTCTCCAGGGGCGCTGGAGCATCAGGGCCGAGTGGATGATGAGCCCCTGGCATCTGGGTCCTGCCACGTGGGCGTCCATGCAGGGCCAGTATGCAGTCAACACACACTTGGTCACAGCCCCTGATTGTTCTCCGGCTGCTCACGCCGACTGGGGAGACCAACAGAGAAGCAAGGGCGGCAGGTGAGATGCTAAAGCGAGGTTGCTGCGGGGCCGTGGGAGCGCAGGGGGCCTTCAGCTCCCAGACCTCCTGGCAGCGGTGACTTCTACACTGAAGAACAAGCCAGAAGCAATATCTGAAGACATAACGGCTGAGCCCTTGCAAATTGACAGGATATTAAGCCACGCATGCAAGAAACTAAGAACTCCAATCGTGGCAAATAAAGAAATGGTCCCTCCTTGGTATGCCATGACCAAATGAGGTTCAAGGCCAGCTCCAGCAACTTAGTGAAGCCCTGCACAACTCAGTGAGAACCTGTTTCAAAAATAAAAAGTAAGCCCAGAGTGGTGGTGCATGCTTGTAATCTCAGTATTTGGGAGGCTAAGACAGGAGGATCACAGGTTCAAGACTAGCTTCAGCAACTTGGTGAGACCCTGTTTCAAAATAAAAAATAAAATAGGGCTGGGGGTGTATCTCAGAGCTAGAACATCCCTGGGTTCAATCCCTAGTACCACACACACACACACACACACACACACAGCATAAAATAAAATAGGGCTGGAGGTGTAGCTCAGAGGTAGAATGCCCCTGGGTTCAATCCCCAGTACAAAAAGAGACACAGTTCAAAATAATAAAAGATTTATATAATACTAAAATATGTAATCCTAGGTTTGTATTCACTTTGAGAGGTATATAAAATAAAAACTGACAACCTCCTGGGCTAAGGGCTATAATAGGTCAGAAGAGGCACAACTAATTTTCGCTAGGACATTAATGGAGGCTTCAGTGAGGAGGAGATATCTGAGCTGGGTGTGCTGGACTGAATGGTACAGTGTGATGCTATTAAGAGGCAGGGCCTTCGGGAGGCAGGGAGGCCAAGAGGCAATGAGGTCCTTATGAACCTACTCAAGCTGCTATGAGAGGCACAGAGAGATGACCTAAGTTCCTGCCACACGAAGAGGCAAGAGATGTCTGTCTGCGCACCAGGCAGCGGCCCTCAGCAAACACCAGGTCAGCCAGCATCTTCATCCTGGGCTCACAGCCTCTGGAACTGTGAGAACTAAATGTCTGTCACTTAAGTCACCCCATCCATGGTCACTTGTTATAGCAGCCCAAACTGACTAAGACACAGTCTTCAAGGATGAGCAGGGGCTTCCTAGGAAACATCAACAGGAATAATGACAGCCATTTCCTGACTTCCTTACTGAAGCCATTCCACACAGCTCTTATGCCAACCCTGCGATGTGGCTCCATTCTATTCCCAGCCGACAGAGGGGGATTTGGAGACTAGACGGGCTGGAGAAGTTTGACTCAAATGAGAAAGCAAGAGATGGACCCAAGTATTGGACTCAGAGCCGGGTGTGGTGGTGCACGCCTGTAATCCCAGCACTTGGGAGGCTGAGACAGGAGGATTGCAGGTTCGTGGCCAGCCTCAGCAACTTAGCAAGGCCCTCGGCAACTTAGTGAGACCCTGTTTCAAAATTAAAAAGGGTTGGGGGCATAGCTCAGAGGTAGAATGCCCCTGGGTTCAATCCCCAGTACAAGAAGAAAAGATTTAGACTCAGCTCTGTCTGCTTCCAAAGCTGGGTGCTTCACCTCTGGGTGGTCCTGCCTCTTGTTCATGGGACCATGTTACTAACTGCAATAATCCCAGCCTCTAGAAGAAAACACATAACAAACACCAAAAAATGTTACCAATGAGAATTTACAAATCTGTGACAGGTTGTGGGACTAAAAGCCTTTTCAGAAACCCCTCCCAGTCTATTGCCATCTAATGGCAAGATATAATAATTGCAGGGAAAGCCGGGAGTGGTGGCGCACGCTTGTAATACCAGTACTTGGGAGGCGGAGACTGGAGGATCCGAGTTTGCGGCCAGCCTCAGCTACTTAGTGAGGCTCACCGCAACTTAGTGAGATCCTGTTTCAAAATAAAGTATAAAAAATAGGGCCGGGGGTGTAGCTCGGAGGTAAAACGCCCCTGGATTCAATCCCCGGTACCGCAAAAAAAAAAAAATAATAATAATAATAATTGCAGGGGAAGTGTAAAGATAAAAGTTTTAGGGAATAGTAACCAAAAACTGAAAGTTAAAACCTGACAGTAAACATTGGAACCTGCCATCAAGTTGTTCAATAAATATTTGTTGAATGAATAATTCATTGCCAAGCTGTTTTTCAGCTGCTTGGGTTTCACAATCTCCATGATTCCTTTCCCCCTTTCTTTTAAAAGTGAAATAAGTTTCCCTTTGCTTTTAGAAAATTGAAAAAATATCAATAAAAAAGTATGAAAGAAGCAGCGATCATCCACGATCTTAGCATTCAGTTTTCAGGATTAATTCTGGCCGAAAATAGTAGTGTTTTATTCCAGTCTTTCTATATACCAAAAAGAAAAAAAATCAGAAATTTTTATTTTAAGAGATCATTACAGGCAGGCATGGTGGCACATGCTTGTAATCCCAGTACTTGGGAGGCTGAGACAGGAGAATCGCAGGTTCAGGGCCAGCCTCAGAAACTTAGTGAGGCCCTCTGCAACTTAGCGAGATCCTGTTTCAAAATAAAAAAATAAAATCGGGCTGGGGGTATAGCTTGGAGGCAGAATACCCCTGGGTTCCATTGCCAGCATGAGTACTGTGATGTCTGACAGTGAGGTCTGACTGTGAGGTCTGGCCGGAAGAGACTGAGAACAAAGGACCTCAAGAAACAGCGAGAAAGCAAAGAGAAACACCGCAACCATCCCCCTGCCCCCAGCCCCATACATTTACCTGCTCTGGCCTGGTGCCAAGCCCACCAATTAGAGGAATACACGACTGCTCCTGTAACCCTACTCCCTTCCTAACCCCATAAAAAGCCCCTAGTCTGTAAGGAAGGGGGCTCCTGACTCTGGTGGACTCTTTCCCAGTCAGTCCCCCCTCCCAGGCTTTACCCCAAATACAGCCTGTCCCTTGCTGTCAAGCCGTGTTTCCTTTTCCTCCATATTTCCTAACACCCAGTATCCCTCCCCCCCACACACAAAAGATCATTCCTAGCCAGGTGTAGTGGCACACACTTGTAATTCCAGTACTTCAGAGGCTGAGACAGGAAGGTTGCAGGCTCAAAGCCAGCCTCAGCAACTTAGCGAGACCTTGTTTCAAAATAAAAAATAAAAAGGGCTGGAGGTGTAGCTCAGAGGTAGAACGCCTTTGGGTTCAATGCCTAGTAGTAAATAAATAAATAAATACATAAATAAATAAATAAATATTTTTTAAATAAAAGTATCACCTGGCTGCTGCTCTCTCTTGCATCTCCATGGTGCACCTGGCTCTTGGATCTGCAGCCTCCAGAACCATGAGCAAAACAAAACTCTATTCTTTAAAAGTTTTAAAATATGATACCTGCTCATTATAATGAATTCAAAACCTGCTGAAAATTCAACCCAAATCCCACCAGCCAGAAATAACCATTAACATGAAGGCAAACAGCGTTTTGGACAACTTGATCAAATACACAGACAGAGGGATGGATGAAGGAACAGATGGGTGGAAATATTTTACAAAGCCAGAAGAATCGTATTTTGGGTGCTATTTTTCAATTTGATTTTACTTGAGTTTTCCAGAAGGAAAAGAAAGGGAAGTTAACGGAATTGTCAAAGTCACATAAATATTTCTTCTTTATGAGAGAGAATTTTCCAAAAATATCCCTTTGCGTTTAAGAAAGCAAACTATGGAAACTTAACAGGTTGGAGTGGTTATGCCTTTTTTAAAGGAGGTAGCTCTATTTTTGTTTGAATAGACTGACTTCTAGCTTTGAAAGATGCATTAACTGGTGCTATGGCGCTGGCACCTACTCCTGGTTCCTGAGCTGTTGGAACCCTTTCATACCTGCTGGTGAGGAGCGGCTGCTGAGACCCCAGGGCCACCTTGGTCAGACTCCTGCTGCCAGCACCCACTGCCAGGCCCTCTCCAATCCTTCCTCTCCAGGATCCAGAAGTGTAGGGCAAATGGGACTCCATCCCCCCTTCAACTCCCATTTCAACCTAAAGTTGCTCAGTTCTTATCCGTTTTATATACTGGGTGTCCATGTAAGGCAAAGTATTATACAGCCAACAGGTCTAAAAACAGTTTGAAAAACAATTGTTCCAAGCTAGCCTTCAGACCCTTGCAAACCACTGCTCCAGGCTAGCCCCAAGACCCTTGCAAACCACTGCTCCAGGCTAGCCCCCGTCCTTTGCAGCTTACACTAGTCTCTGAGTTTCAAAGAACAGAGCCCTCTCTGCCTAAGCGCCCTGAGCTCATTAAGAAGTCAAAGTACACTGTCTGTAATCACAGTGTAATTACCTGGCTTCCTAATTGGCAGCAGACGCTGGCCCGTGGCTATGGGAAGTCCCGGCGAGCTGGCTCCGAATGGGATGAGGCGGCAGGTGCAGGATCTGGCTCCCACACTGGAGGGGTGGGAGCTTCCCTCCCGCCCCATTTCTGCCCCTGCCCTGTGCCTGGGGCCTTGAAGCCCCATGAGGGGTGTGGTCCTCCCTCTTACAGAAGAGGAAACCGAGGCACCCCTCTCCTTGCTGCCCATGGGTGGGTGGGGCAGCCAGTGGTCTCGCTGTCCCTGTCCCAGGCCTCTGAGAGCGTCCTCACCACCAAGAGGCGACACAGGCCAGCGGGGGCTGGAGCCAGCGGGGGCTGGAGCCAGCGGCTCAGGCACAGGTCAGCGCTGCTTCTAGAGATGACTGCTCGAACAGCCACCAGCGCCTTCGCATCCCCAGCTGCAGGGCTGGAGGTGTGCTGGACGGACCAGTAAGGGGCTGTGGGGAGAAGGCTCCCCAGCTGGGTGAGCAGGGAGGCTCTGGGGCTGGGTGGCAAGCGGAGGTCAGAGTGATCTGGGTTCAAGTTCAACTCTGCCTCTCATCCCTGTGGCCTGAGGGATCCCTCCTCCGTATTTCCAAGCCCAGCCCCTCTCTCCTCACCACCGCCCCCTCCCCAGCTCACACCCCAGCTCAGCCTACCCAGGGCCACAGCCGGACCCTGTCATTCCCTGCTCTCCGTTGGCAAGGGCCCCAGCTGTGGCAGCGGGTGCCCACCCACAGGGCCCCTCACAATCCACAGGGGCTTTGAAAGAGTGAAGGAGCCCAGCCTCACCCTGGCACGCCGGGTCTGAATTCAGAGCCTAAAGTCCTAACCTAGGCATGCGGTGCCAAGTCATTGCCCAGGAAAAAATCAAGCCCCTTTCTGGCATCCAGGTACTTTGAGAGTCTGGGTTCCAACCCCGTCTCTCCCATACCCTGTTCTTTATTCACCCCCAACTCCTCCTGGCACCGGGGTCACATACCTTGTGGTTGCTCACACTCTTTCTGCTGCTGAGGCCCGTTTCCCCAGCCCTTTCCTCAGGGCAAACTCCTACTCACTCTCCAAGGCCCCACCCCTGGCGCCCTCCTCTGCCACAGCCTCAATCCCACGCCGCTCCTCTGCAGCGCTCACCGCCTTGTTTTGTGGCGCGTGGCCCCTGTGCCACGTGCCATGTGTTGGACCGGCAACTTCTAAGGGGCAGAGGCCTAGCTCTGCATGGTAGCCAAAGCAGGGTAGTGAAGGAGTGGATGAACGAGTGAATAAATGCCCAGTTGTCTCTAGGAGCCACGCCCAGCTTGCGCAGCGTGTGCCCGAGGGACTGAGGACCAGTGGGAGAACCCTTGAGGGGACAGAGGGGCCAGGGAAGGCTGGACCTGGGGTGGCTGGATGTTTGTTTCATTTCTTTTTTTTTTTTTTTTGCGGTACTGGGGATTGAACCCAGGGGCATTCTACCTCCGAGCTCCACCCCCAGCCCTATTTTTTATTCTTTATTTTGAAACAGGGTCACACTAAGTGGTGGAGGGCCTCACTAAGTAACTGAGGCTGGCCACGAACCCGGATCCTCCGGTCTCCGCCTCCCAAAGTACTGGGATTACAAGTTTAAAAGCCGGGCGTGGTGGCGCACGCTTGTAATCCCAGTACTTTGGGAGGCGGAGACCGGAGGATCCGGGTTCGCGGCCAGCCTCAGGTTGCGTGCGCGCGCTCTTTCTCTCTTTCCCTGTCTCTCTCCCTGTCTCTCTCTCTCTCTCTCTCCCTGTCTCTCTCTTTCTCTCTCTCTCCCTCTCTACTTAGTGAGGCCCTCTGCAACTTTGTGAGACCCGGTTTCAAAATAAAGTATAAAAAAATAGGGCCGGGGGTGAAGCGCGGAGGTAGAACGCCCCTGCGTTCAATCCCCGGTACTGCAAAAAAAAAAAAAAAAAAAAAAATATATATATATATATAAATGTAAGCCAGGTTTGGTGGCGCATGCCTGTAATCCCAGGACTTGGGAGGCTGAGAGAGGAGGATCGCAGGTTAAAGGATAGCCTCAGCAAGTAGTGAGACTCTCATTAACCTAGCGAGACCCGTTTCAAATTAAAAATAAACGATAGGGCTGGGGTTGTAGCTTTGAGGTAGAATGCTCCTGGGTTCAATACCCAGTACCAATTAAATTAAATTAAATTAAAAAATAAAATATAAATGTAGCCAGGCATGGTGGTGCACGCCTGTAAGCCCAGTACTTGGGAGGCTAATAGGCAGATGACAGGTTCAAGGCCAGCCTCAGCAACTTAGGGAGGTCCTCAGCAACTAACAAGGCCCTGTTTCCAAAAAAAAAAGGGTTGGGGGTGTAGCTCAGAGGTAGAACATCCCTGGGTTCAATCCCCAGCACTACAATAAATAAATAAATAAATAAATAATAAATAAATAAATAAATAAAACCAAACCAAACAAAACCCAGGCATGGTGGTGCATGCCTGTAATCCAAGTACTTGGGAGGCTGAGACAGGAGGATCGCAGGTTTGAGGACAGCCTCAGCAAGTTAGGCAAGACTCTTAGCGACCTAGTGAGACCTTGTTTCAAAACAAAAAATAAAAAAAGGGCTGGGGGTGTCGCTCAGAGGTAGAATGTCTCTGGGTTTGATCCCCAGTGCCACAAAAATAAATACATAAATGCAATCCGCGCTCTCAGCAGAAGTTCAGATGTGTGAGGAGACACCGCCCCCCCGCCCCGCCCCGCTCTGCTTCCCAGGCCACACCTGCTGCCCGGTACTTGTTTTCAGTGGAAAATTTCAGGAGACTGACAGGTCTGACCGGTTTCTCCCCCCTTGAGTGGAGGGCCCTAGGGGACTCTCAGTGACTTGCAGCCAGATCTTGGGAGCCCTCCAGCCCTGTCCCCTCTCAGTGCCTGTGCCCTTTCTCCCTCTATGCCCAGGTGGTTGGCACACAGCACCAAGTGTGACTATGGCCAGTGACTGGACCTCTCTGACCCTCAGTCTCTTCATTTGTAACTCTTAACCTAACTGTCAAGGCAGTTGTGAGGGCTGACTGAGGGGCTGGCCATAAACACCCAGCCCAGGGTCTTGGTCAATACCGGCCTTTCCTTCCCTTTTGCCAGTGGAGCCCACGCCAGGACACAGGCTTCACAGAGGGTCTGCCCCGGCTCCGGGTTCTGGGGAGGTATTGGTGAAAGTGTGTGTCTGTGGCTGTGGTGGTACACACCTGTAATCCCAGCTGCTTGGGAGGTGGAGGTCGGAGGATCCTCCCAAGTTGGAGGCCAGCATGGGCAAGACCCTGTCTCAAAATAAATAATAAGCAAGACCCTGTCCCAAAATAAAAAATAAGCTGGGTGTGGTAGTGCAAGCCTGTCATTCCAGTACTTGGGAGACTGAGACAGGAAGATCGCAGGTTGGAAGCCAGCCTCAGCAACTTAGCAGGACTCTCAGCAACTTAGCCGGACCCTCAGCAATTTAGTGAGACTGCGAGAATATAATTAGTTCTTCTCTATCAAAGGAATAGCTTGATTTAAACTCCATTTTGCAAAACCACCATTTTAGAACCTTGCATGAGCTCACATTCTTTTGTAAAGTTAGCATTTCTTGGAAATTGCAAGTGCAATTTCCCCACCCCGCATCCCCTCAGCCAATCGCGTGAAGATTGTGAAGCTAGCTCCCACCAATAGGAGCACAGCACAGGTACTTCGTCTTCCGAATAAAAGACCTGCAGCACTTCCGGCTGCACACCTGACTGTACGAGTGGCAGAATCCCTTTTGCAAAAAATAAAGTCACTTTGCTGAGCCACTTTCGAACATGTCTCTTCTTATGACGCCATGGAAATTTATTTCTAACAAAACCCTATCTCAAAATCAAAAATAAAAAGGACAGGGGGTGTAGCTCAGTGGTAGAGTGCCCTGGGTTCAACCCCTGGTACTTCGGAAAACAAAACAAAACCAAGCGTGTGCCTGCGAAGGCCTTCTGTGCTGGAGGTGAGCACGCCTCCATCTGTCTGTTCCCACCTGTTCTCCGAGCACTCGCTCGGGACCATTGGAGATGGAGCCAAGTGAGTGGAGTGACCCCAGGAAGGAGCCCCCCCATCACAGGCCGGGAACCTGACAGGCCAAAGGACTGAGCTAGTTCAGGGCGGTGGTATGACAACAAGCAGGACTGCCATGCCTGGGTCCAGCCAGGGGCGCATGTGGGAGGATAACTGGGGGGAGGGGGACTTCCAGCTCCCTTCCTTCCTCATAGCCCAAGAGCATCAGGCCCACCAGCTACCCTAGGGCACCACAAGAGAGTGGTTACGCTGGGCAGGTGCAGAGCGCAGGAAGCCCCAAGACCCTCCAGGGACAGTTTCCCAGGGGACAGGATGCTGGAGGACAGGGTGGGTCGTCCAGAGCACCCAGGCAGGGTTCTGGGAACATCCGGTTCCTGCTGGGGGCAGGGCAGTGTGGGGCCCTGAGGCTCTGCAGCCCTTAGAAGGGCAGTGGGTTGGGCCACCATACTCCTTCCTGGCCCCTCTGCCTCTGACTCCCTTGCTCAGTGCTGCTTTGGGAGGAAGTCGCCTTGGCCTTGAGCTGCACAAAAGGAGACTTTGACATCCCTTCCAGAAGGGCCGAGGACAGGCTGAGGCTGGCTTGTATTGTCGGATGTCTCAGGAATCTGCCCCTCCTCCCCCAGCATCAGGCGGCCAGCCTGGGAGGACTGCCTGTCTGGGGTGGCCAGTGGGGGGCAAGGGTGGCTCTGTGGCCCTGGGAAGATTGCTTTCCCTCTCTGAGCCCAGATTGGGGGTCTGTAATATGAGTGACAATACCAACAGGTGGCTGTGACTGTTCCAGAGAGGACAGGCCCAGAGTGGGCAGGACCGAAAGCAGGGCCTCACCGCAGGTAGGACTCAGGTACCCAAACTGTTAGTGGGAGAGAGAGGAGGGAGGGGTCTATGGGAGTGTCTCAGTCACTGTTCTCACTGCTGTGACCCAAAATACCTGACGATCAAAATTTACAGGAAGGAAGATTTATGTGCTCACAATCCTGGAGATTTCAGAGGTTTCAGTCTGTGTTGGACCCGGTCATGTCTGCGCCACTCAGGGCATGGCAACTGGAAGCAGAGAGAGAGTCAGGGGTGGGGACAAGGTATATACAGAGCATATGGTATATAATATTATATTAGCTCCAGACCACACCCCCAGTGACCTATCTCCTCCAGCCACACCCTACCTGCCTACCCTACCATCCAATAAATCCATTAATTCATCAATGGGATTACAACCTTCACGATTCAATCATTTAGCCTCTGAACATTTTTTCATTAATACATGAGCTCTTCTAGGGGATAGTCTATATCCAAACCCTAACAAGGAGCCCCCTGGATGGCCCTGCAGTCCAGAAGTTTTGGCAAGACCAGAGCGGCCCATTGGAGCTAGCCTGCCTCCCTCAGGAATGGGCCTGCTTCTGCTCAGTGTCCCCACCATGCAGAGGTGGGAGGCAAACCATGGACTGTGATGGGAGGCAAGGAGGCCCTGCAGTTGGAGGTCTGAGCCTCTGTTCTCATGCCCCTCTGCAGGGGGCGGTGCTGGATACAGCCCCAGTGGGGAGGTATTGCCCCATTTCAAATATCCAGGGAGCTCACAATATCCAGGATGTGCTCACAATCCTGGAGATTTTAGAGGTTTCAGTCTGTGTTGGACCCGGTCATGTCTGCGCCACTCAGGACATGGCAGCTGGAAGCAGAGAGAGAGTCAGGGGTGGGGACAAGGTATCTGATCTTGGCCTTTCCTGGTTTGAACTCTTTTCTTTTTTTTTTTTTTTTTGTATTTTCAACAGAAAGGGGATGTGTACCTGTGGATTTCTATCTTAGGAAGAAGTTTGTACAGAGTCAAGGAGAGAAAAGCCCGTGGTGTGGCTTCTAATTTCCCACCGCAGGGCAGAGGTCCAGCGGGGAAGCCAGGCAGAGGGAGGCTCGAGGGCCTCCCCCAGCAGGAGGGAGACAGAGCCGCGGCCCAGGACACCTTGCTCCTCAAATTGGCTAGGACGCTGTAAGGGTGTCCAGGCCACCCCCTGGAGTTGGGGGACTGCAGGTGTGGGTTTGGGGTATGGGCGTGGCCAGGCCTGATGCAGGGGTGGGGGGTAGAGGTGGGGGCGGGTCCTGGAATCATGGCTCTGAATTTCCCACAGTCCCTGTACGAGGGGGCGGCCCCTCAGAACTTAGACTTTTCTTTAGTCACATTATGGAGAACAATTCATTAGCAGCGCACTTTGGACATAATAAAATCAGGACAATTAAAGCGCCTTGTCAGCGCCTGGGCCTGTAACCGGATCTGGAGAGCCCTTGTCTCTACTGTCTGGCCGCAGCCTCTCTGGTCCTCTGCCAGCACCCTGCACGGTGGGGTGAGCGGGCTGGGGTCTCTCTCAGGGTGCCAGGGCTGCCGGCCACACTGGGGCTCCTGAGGGTTTGGACTGTTGGGTCTGCAGGCGGGAGTCCCTGGCTTGTCTGTCCCCGGAGGGAAGGGGTTGGGGTCCCCATCATTTCATGGGTGAGAGGCCACCATGGCCTGGGAGGAGTCACAAGAGAGTGGCCCAGGTCGGCTCAGCACATGGGCTGGGGGGCACTGCGTGCCCCTCGGGGTGCAGCGGTGGTGGGGCTGTGGCTCTGGCTCTGTCCTGAGAGTGTCACGGGAAAACACGATAATTCCGTGGAGAGTCCTGAGGGGCTCCCAGGTTTGGGGAAGGGAAACCCAACTCAGGACTTTGGGGTCCTTCGCTTCTGCGAAAAAGAATTTGAGCATGCGCCAGACAGAGACAAAGACAGAGGTTTTATTTAGGAACAGTGGGGATACACGTTCAAGGGAGAACGCAGGCCACCTCGAGAGTGTGAGAGGCCCTCGGGGTCTTTACAATCCTTCTTTTATAGGGGACCCCGAGAGGGGGTGGCTAGGGGCACATGGCAGGGATGGGATGACACGGGGTGGCCGGTCTCCTTTCTTTGAATCCTTAGGTTCTCGCCATTTCATTGATGGGTGCTGGGTGATGCCTGGGCTTGACAAATGGGGAAACTTCCTTTGGGATTTTGTTTGCCAGGCATCTCAGAAAGTTCAGGTGTGAAGACAGGCCATTATGATTAAAAGGTGTAGGCCTACTGGGGACCTTTGCCTAAGAAAAGGACAGGCCAGATAGACCATTATGATTAAAAGTGTGGCCTATTAAGGGCTTTCGCCTAAGGAAGAGCAGACCTTGTAAGGTGAAGTTAAGGATTATGAAGTTTCTAGATTTTAAAACTATATTTTCCCTTTCCTTCCCAATTCATCTCCTTTCTACCTTAGCCTGTCCACGCTGCTGTGACGAAATGCTGCAGACCGAGGGACTAATAAACAGCAGAAATTCACTTTCTCATAGTTGTGGAGGCTGGAAGCCCAAAGATGAGGGTGCCGGCGAGCTCGGAGTCTGGTGAGAATGGCCCTTGGCCTCAGATGGCACCTGGAGGCTGTGTCCTGCAGAGGGGACCATGCTGTGTCCTCACAGGGCAGAAAGCAAAAGAGGAGTGAGCGGCTCCCTCAGGTCTCCCTCCTAAGGTCAGGAGCGCTGCACCCTCTGACTTCATGGCCTCCGAAGGGCCCATCTCGCAATACTA
Organism: Glis glis; assembly: GCA_004027185.1. Lineage (NCBI taxonomy): Eukaryota > Metazoa > Chordata > Mammalia > Rodentia > Gliridae > Glis > Glis glis. Next base: position 20,985 of record PVJS01018133.1, on the reverse strand, counting down.
TCACATTGTCACACAGCCAGGATTGGGCACGGGTCACAGTTCCCTGGCAGTGTGGTTTGGGGTACATTATTTATCCTCTCTTGGCGTGTCTTCTTAATGTAACATATGAGTGGCCATAGCACAGCTATCGTTACCCTTGTCCTGGGACACCTGTGTCTTCATGGTGTCCACCTGGGAGATGCCGCACCTGGCCCGGGGACAGATAGGCTCAGGTGTCCTGGCCCTGGTTGTCTCTCTCCCTTCCAGCAGTGCCATGCCCGTCCTTCCCCCAAGGGACCCAGCTCTTTTGGGAAACTCTTGAAACACAGATTGATCAGAGCCCCTGACAGCAGGGCATTCTGGAACAGTGTAGCCGGCCCTCCTGAGGAGACCTGCCCGGCTCCTGCCTCTGCTAGGTGCACATAGGCTGGGGGTCAGGTTCTGGTGGGGAGCCCTCGTGGACAGTCTCTAGTGTGGAAACCAATCCTCACCATCAAGTCACGGAGCCAGGACTGGGGAGAGACCATTACAGACAGCATGTATTTTTGCTTTTGTTTTTGCAGCTCTGGGGATGGAAACCAGGGCCTTGCCCATGGGAGGCAAGCTCCCCACCCCTGAGCTACACCCAGCCCTACAGAGGGCATTTTAATGCATCTTTTACAGAATTAAATGAACAAAAAGACAGAGGAAATAGAGGAATTTATTGACATAACTAGGGCTCCATTTAGTAGGAAATTTTTCTTTTATCTGTGGACCAGCTACAAACATCTCTTACAACTTTAGTTACATATACATATAATACATAAATATTTCTTTTGGTAATACTGGGAATTGAACCCAGGGGCATTCTACCTCTGAACTACCCCCCCAGCTCTATTTTATTATTATTATTATTTTTTTTTTTTTTGCGGTACCGGGGATTAAATGCAGGGGCGTTCTACCTCCGTGCTATGCCCCCGGCCCTATTTTTTTTTATACTTTATTTTGAAATCAGGTCTCACGAAGTTGCGGAGGGCTTCACTAAGTAGAGAGGGAGAGAGACACAGGGAGAGAGAGAGAGAGAGAGACAGCGAGCACGTGCGCGCACGCGCTCGTGTGCGAGCTAAGGCTGGCCGCGAACCCGGATCCTCCGGTCTCCGCCTCCCAAAGTACTGGGATTACAAGCGTGCACCACCACGCCCGGCTGTCTTAAATGCTTTCATATAAAAAATGTAAATCTGAGCCAGGCATGGTGGCACATACCCATAATCCTAGTACTTGGGAGGCTGAGACAGGAGGATCACAGGTTCAAGGCCAGCCTCAGCAACTTAGTGAGACCTGTTTCAAAATTAAAAAAAAAATAGGGCTGAGGGTGTAGCTCAGAGGTAGAATGCCCCTGGGTTCAAGTCCTAGTATCCCCCCCACAAATGTAATTCTGAAGATAAAGAAACCTAATACCCGTCTTAATAAACCGGGCGTGGTGGCTCAAGCCTGTAATCCCAGTACTTGGGAGGCTGTGACAGGAGGATCGCAGGTTCAAGGCCAGCTTCAGCAATTTAGCAAGGCCCTCCACAACTTAATGAGACCCTGTTTATAAATAAAAAAATAAAATAGGGCTGGAGAAGTGTAGCTCGGAGGTAGAACACTCCTGGGTTCAATTCCCAGTACCGCAAAAAAATAAGAATAAAATATAAAAAAAGAGAAGTCAGAATAAGACATTACTAAAGATAAAAGCTAAAATTAATGAAACAAAATAATGGAAAAGACCAGAAAACTAATTTAGGAAGAGAGGAAAAATAATCAGATTGGGAATGAAAAAGGAGATTCAGCTATACATAGAGAGGATATGGAAAGAGCTTTGAGGGAATACAATTTTTAAAATTTCCAGACAACAGCACTTTCAGCGATACTATTTTATAGGTGCTTTCTGGTGCTAGGGGGTGAGACATTGTGTTCAGCAAGATTTCTGTAATAGCCAAGTGCGTCAGTAACAAATGTGGTTGGAGAGGTCGATTAGATTTCCCTCTCTTGTTTCCAATTACAGTTTAAGAAAAACCCCAATCCGGCCGGGCGTGGTGGTGCACGCTTGTAATCCCAGTACTTGGGAGGCGGAGACTAGAGGATCGGGGTTCGCGGCCAGCCTCAGCTACTTAGTGAGGCCCTCTGCAACTTCGTGAGACCTGGTTTCAAAATAAAGTTTAAAAAATAGGGCCATCAGTATAGCTTGGAGGTAGAATGCCCCTGGGTTCAATCCTGGGTACCACAGAAAAACAAAAAAACAAAAAAAAGAAAAACCCCAATCCTTACATGGCTTGCAAGGGCCCCATAGCCAGGCCCCTGCCTGCATCTCCTGGGATACCTACATTCCTTTTTTTTTCTCTTTTCAGTTCTGGAGATTGAACCCAGGGGCATTCTACCTCCAAGCTACACCCCAGCCCTATTTTTTTATGTTTTGTTTTTGAAACAGGGTCTAAGTTGTGGAGGGCCTCACTAAGTAGCTGAGGCTGACCGTGAACCTGGATCCTCCTGTCTCAGCCTCCCAAGTACTGGGATTACAAGTGAGTGCCTCCACGCCCAGCTGTCACCTACATTTCTTTTTTTTTTTTTTTTTTTTTTTTTTGCGGTACCGGGGATTGAACCCAGGGGCATTCTGCCTCCGAGCTACATCCCGGCCCTATTTTTTATACTTTATTTTTAAACCGGGTCTCACGAAGTTGTGGAGGGCCTCACTAAGTAGCTGGGGCTGGCTGCGAACCCCGATCCTCCGGTCTCAGCCTCCCAAGTACTGGGATTACAAGCATGCACCACCACGCCCAGCCTTGTCACCTACATTTCTTGAATGCTCTTCCCTGCCACGTGCCTCTCTCGCCTCTCCCGCAGTCCCTCCACTGTGCCGAGGTCACTGGTGCGGTCTTCTGCTGCCACTCTGTCCCTGCCTCTCACCACCTCCTAGGTTTCCTTTAGGTCTCAGCCTGATTGTCACTTCCTTTTAAAGTCCCTTCCTCGCCTCCCACCCCCATAACCCACCTCACAGAATCCAGCAACCCGCCAGGAGGAGTTCAGGACGGTGTGCTCAATATATTTGGACATTTGCTGGTTTTCCGTGTGTCTCTCTGCTGCCTATAACTCTACAGAGGGCAGAAATGAGGGATTTTTGTTCACAGGGCCTAGCACAAAATCTGGCACACAGTAGGTGCTCAATAAATAGGCCTACCAGAAACCTTATGCATATGATACCTCTTAGTGTCTGTGGAGGAGCCAGGGAGGAAACAGAACTGAGGGCTTAGGGACTGAAGGTCACTGGCCCTAGAGGGGGCCAAAGGCTGTCTCCGGACTGCACCATCCAGAGGGGACTGACAGTCCAGAGGGAGTGACTGTTCAGGTCACCTGGCCTGTGCTGGGCTGGAGTCTCAGAGCAGGACGGACCAGCTCACAGTGTGCAGGGAAGAGCCCGGCTACAAAGCCCAGGAGAGCACGGACCCCGGGGCCAGAGGGCCAGGGCAGCAGGACCCCAAACAGACTCGTCAAGCCAGAGGCTGGGCGTGCGGCTTGGCAACGCATGGAACATTCCAGGTGGACCAGAGTGTTGTGTCCCGTCCTGGCTGTGGTGGTCGGGAACCACGTGGGCTTGGGGTCAGGCTGCTGTACTACTTAAGACTGTTGTCTCACCTTAAATGACCATGATACTGCCTGGGCCTCGCTGAAGAGGTATGGGTTCTAGAATGTACCTCCTCATCTGATCAATCTCCACTGAGCTCTGACTGGGTTACTTAGATACAATGATTATACATTCAATGCTCAATTTAAAAAATGGAATAAATCACTGGTGTTTAATAAATAACTATCTATCTATCTATCTATCTATATTGTGTGTGTGTGGGGGGGTACTGGGGATTGAACCCAGGTGCAGTCTACCTCCAAGCTATACCCCTAGCTCTTTTTATATTTTGTTTTGAAACGGGGTCTTGCTAGATTGCTGAGACTTTTGTTACGTTGCTGAAGCTGTCCTCGAACTTGCAATCCTCCTGTCTCAGCCTCCCAAATACTAGGATTACAGGCGTGCACACCATGCCTCCTGGCAAATAATGATATTTGACACTTAGGAGCATTCAAAATAAATAAGAAATTTTTGCGGTACCGGGGATTGAACCCAGGGGCATTCTACCTCCGAGCTACACACCCAGCCCTATTTTTTATTCTTAATTTTGAAACAGGGTCTCACTGAGTTGCGGAGGGCCTCACTAAGTAGCTGAGGCTGGCCGTGAACCCGAATCCTCTGGTCTCAGCCTCCCAAGCACTGGGATTACAAGCGTGCGCCACCACGCCCAGCTTATTTCTTATCTTGAAACAGTACCTCCCAAAATTAAAAGCCAGGCTTGGTGGCGCACGCTTATAATCCCAGTACTTGGGAGGCTGAGACCGGATGATCCGGGTTCGTGGCCAGCCTCAGCTACTTAGTGAGGCCTTCTGCAACCTCGTGAGACCCAGTTTCAAAATAAAGTATAAAAAATAGGGCCGGGGGTGTAGTTCGGAAGTAGAACACCTCTGGGTTCAATCCCCGGTACCGCAAAAAAAAAAAAAAAAAAAA